>JAUDZF010000092.1:0-68761 GCA_030407055.1 Armillaria mellea | reverse complement strand
AGACGACAGGGACACCTTCATCTACGAGTACATCGGTGACGTTGTCAATAACCAGTCGTTTAAGAAGCGTATGAGGGATTATGCATCTGAGGGGATCGAGCATTTTTATTTTATGATGCTGCAGAAGGACGAGGTCAGCTGGCAGCTAACTTGTTTTCAATATCCTGCTTCACGTCTTTCGTAGTTTATTGACGCCACCAAAATGGTGGTATCGGACGATTCGCCAATCATAGTTGCAACCCTAACTGCTACGTCGCCAAATGGACTATTGGTAACTCCGTGCGCATGGGCATATTTGCGAAGCGTCACATCAAGAAAAACGAAGAGCTGACGTTCAATTACAATGTGGATCGTTACGGGCATGCAATATCATTGTTCGAATTCTATAATCGTCTCATCAGCCTGTAGACATCAAGCACAGACGTGTTACTGTGGAGAGCCGCAATGTGTTGGATTCATCGGAGGAAAAACTCAGACAGACGTGTCGGCTATGGACGACTTATATCTTGACGGTGAGATTGGTCGTTATAGTTATGCCATCGACTAACTTGCACTACAGCTCTTGGTATCACTGACGAGTCAGAGCTTATGGAGTATAAAGGCACCAAAAAGAGAAAGGGCAAGAAACTTGACGATCCTGACTTCCTCGTGTGTTCACTTTCCATGCCGGACGAGCATCTGATGCGAGATTACGTTTTCAGCCCCAGATGAAATCTATCACGTTGAAGGATTACCGAAAGTGGTCCAGGCTGTCCGGCAGACGACGAGTCCGAAGGTTTATATAAACTTCTCACGCGTATGAAGGTCATTGTCCTGCTTCTTTATTGTCCTTTGACGTGTTGCTGATGTGCAGTAGATTACTGAAGACCAAACTGCGCTGAGGCAAATTATGCGTCTGCGTGGGTTCAGTCTTATGAAGAACATCTTGGAGGACTACTCGGAAGAGATGGATCTAATTTGTTTGGTACGAAGGTTCAGCGCGTTCTATGATATCAATTCAACGCGCCCCTTTCTTAGACTTTGGAGTGTATGTCAACATGGCCGTTAGCATTTCGAAACAAGGTGGAGGATTCCCAGGTAAATATACCCGTGAAAGGCTGCACCGAATCAGAGGACGAGACAGTGAAGGAGTTAGCGTCAAAGGTATGGATGGATCCACGATCGTCTGAACAATGCGCCATTGATCTCCCCATGTAGCTAATAGCGCAGTGGGATACTTTAACATTAGGCTATCGGATACCCAAACGTGCAAAAGCGGTCCGTGGCGTATGCATTGCCCATCATATTTACGGTGCTTGACCTTACAGATAGGATATCGATATGGACCGTCTGGCACCACGAGCACCACGAGCACCTGTTTACCCGTTCCAAGATGTCCCGTCCTACAAACGCCGCAAGCCGCCTCCTCCGAAACGCAAGCGAATCGAGGAAGTCGAGTACGTTCCCTCTGAATTATTCTTCACTTCAACGCCTTGGCAAGGTTACACGCGGCCAGATCCAAATGCCCTCACCCGACCTCTATCCCCTGACATAATAACGCGTCAGGAGGCAATGGAGAGGATGGAGGGAGTGTTCACAAAGAGAAAGTTGATGCAATTATAACTGCTGCTACTGAGGCGCAAACGGTTAGCCGCTGAGGAAGCACAACGGGCTGTGGCGGAGGCGGAGGAGAAAGCCAAGGCAGGCAGCACAGCAACGAAGGAAGCACGACCAGCAAAGAAGAGACCACTACATAGCTCACACCATAGTCCCCAGAAGAAACCGGAGACGTCCGAGCAGAAAGAGGCAAACAAGGAGAAGAGGCTATTGAAGCTCGTTGGTGCTGTTGTCGTGAAAAAGCATGTCGAAGTATGCCAAATCGATGGAGCATGATGTGTTTAAGAAGCATGCAAAGGAGGTCGGTGCCTCTATCTTCCTTCCATGCCTTACTGTGACTTATCATACCTGCATGCAGCTTACACATATCATTGCTGAGAAGGAGAAGAAGTCGCACAGCTATCGGGAGGGGAAATTAGATGCTCTTCGGATGAGAAAGTTGCGAAGATTAAGAAGTTCGCAAAGGAGTATATCGGAAAGATTTTGAGGAAGTTGGAGAAGCAGAAACGGCAGGATGCTGTCGTAGAGGCTACGCCTTCTGGGTCGGCAGACACGCCTAATTCGATAGGGGGGGGCGATTCGTGGATATACCGATGACGATGGAGGATTGCAATGGACATCGCGGATTATGGGAGCGATGATGATGGACGGACCGAGTCTCATGTTGTAGGAGATGGGGGCGACGATGGTAAGAGTCCAATGGAGGGTGGACCCCGCCAGAATTTTCGGATCCTCGGTTACGTGCTTCATAACCTGATACTCACATTTTGTTCCACTAAATTTATGGATTTGTTAAGTACCTTGGAATAGCGAGTGTGCTACTTCTATCGAGGTATGTGTTCATCGATTATTTTAATGCTTATTTACAATATGTTCTTGTAAAGATCTTGATGAACCGTTCAGTCGTGGTGTCTGGAATGTTTCCAGTGGACGCGGTTCGATGATTTTACTTCGCAGCTAATCTATTCTGAGTTTATCTAGATAATCTAACTTGCCGCTCTTCCTCAGCCTTCTTAACTCCTCTATCACAATCTTAACTCTTGCCTTCGTTTTTGCCGTTGTTCCTCCAGGGCCCTGGTATCATGCGGAATCTTTCATTTCTCCAGTGAAAATATCAACATGACTCAACAGCGATTTCTGTGCTGTCACGTCGGTTCTACGATATGAAACTTACTCGATCTTCTCTACTCAGTGCGTCACATTACAAAATGCGTGGAATACTGCAAGCATCATGGATTTTGCTATCAGGCGGACTTCAATAGGTGCTGTACGCCCAGGCCCCATCACTTTTGTCGTCTTGGTCTCTTCATAAATGACATCTCCGCAGTTAGGCGACAAATGCGGCGGTCGCAAGTGTTTCATTCACCCTCAGCGTGCATCCGAAAGTCGCTGCAAATGGCCAGCTTATGACTCGTCGTGCTGGGCGGGCTACTTGGATGACTGTGCTTGATCTGCAACTTCCTACCGCGGAGACATGTCAGTCGTCTATGGCTCGTACACATTCTTCAATCTTCAATCTAGCTCCTTGAATGTGGCATTGGGACCCTTGGTTATCAATAGGACACGCTGAAGGGTGACTTGTCGAAAAACGTTCTGAAGCTTGATCCACTCTAGCTAAAGTTGGACAGGTTCCCTCTACTTCATAATTCAGCCTGGAGCCTGCGGCGTAGACGTAGTCGAATTGACGTTTCGCCCTGAGGTCGATATGGGCGCTTTGCTATGAAATGTTTCACCGCTCGCAACGGAGCGCGCCGAGGCCCTGAAGGAGTGTCTCAACGCATGTTGGCTTTTGGACTTACCAGAATCCTGGCTTGACTTTGTCCCTCCGCTTCCGCACTACTGGTTAGATGCGCTTTAATGCCACGAAAAAGTTCCGAGTGCATTTTATTTCGGTGCTTATTCAAGATAGTAGCGGCCATAGACGAAGAACACCTCCGGTGTTTGATGGCTCCATACCCCCGTCTTTAACTTTACGACAACCGCAAGGAGCCCACAGCTGTACATTTGACCATTAAACGATAAATGTCGCCAGTTGGGAGACTCCGCCAGTCATTAGTCGCAGTCTCCAAGCCCTTGATCCACCAAGATTGTCACATAGAACGATCAACAGTTTATTATATGTATCCATCAACTGTTCTCTTCGGCACCGACCCAACGTGTTACCGTTTGCCTCCAGCGCCTTTGGCGCGGAAAGAATTGTTCTCGACACCTTGCTCCGTTCACTTTAAAATACTCGCAGCAGGTGGCGATTCCGTCCCATGAGGCTTTATCTTGTTCGTCTCGTCAAAGAGCGCCACGTAAAAGTCGTGGCTTGACACCACCAGCCTTCAGGTGTCCGTCGATGACATCAACTCCATATATTTCAAACGGCCGTCTACTGCTACCATCAATGGTCTATCATGCGTACTTGAGACCCTCTTTGCTTCCGGGCCCTTCAAGGGGAGACTATGACTCAACTGTGCGTTTATTGCTGGTTCTCAGACGCTATCCCCGCCATTGGAGTCGTTACGCGGCGACGATCATTGCTTCAGGACCTGGATAAACCGCATCTGATCTCCTTGGGCGTTGGCGCTCAGACCTCGAGCACTACTTCTCCGTAAGGAACCGCTCAAAACCTGTGAACGAGTTTCTCTTTGTTGACAGGTCTCCGAATAATACGAAATATCTAGAACGATGTCCTGGTAACAGTTTTTCGCCTATAGCCGAATGGGTATTCTCTCGGCCTTGGAGCAGCTATATCCGTCGTATGATAGCAACCAAATGTGATTATTCGTACCACGGACAAGTCTGTGGCGAGAAGGTATCGCCGGTTACTTGATTGCGATACTTTTCAACTTGAACTGTTTGTTACTACTAGTGCTGGTAAGCGAGTGTCCATCGCTTTCTTGCATTCTCTTAATTGATTTACGTATTTTCAAGGCACCAACACATGCGGTTGACAGGCGTTTAGAGGCATTTGTGGTGGCGGTACATTGTTATTTGTCTTGGCAGACGAAAAGTGTTCTTGTCCATCCGATCGGATAATTCCTTTATCCTGTATACTCTCGCTTTCCTCTTTCCCTCACTCTCCTTCAAGTCGTTTCCTCTTAATCCTCTCTTTCAATCCCCATTTATTTCAATTCCTACTCACCATGTACGCCGCCAGATTCTTTTTTCTTCGTCCTCACATTCGTTATCACCCTTGTGGACGCACTACCAATTCACAACCACTGGCGACGCTGCCGTGCACTGTCAGCCTCCTCAACCGAAACCTCCTCCAGTCCTACTGTCTCGTTGACTGCCACTGCGGTGTTGTTAAACAACCCTGTCGAATCCAGTACCGGGTCTTCCAGTAGCTCAGCAACCGTCTCTTCTTCTTCCTCGGGTCCTTCCTCGACCCCTTCATCCACTTCCAAGTCCGATGGTTCTCTATCGTCTCTTTTCCCTGTGTCCTCAATCATTGATTCTTGGACGACCTCCACATTGAGTGATGATGCCCTTCCTTTGTCAGACAGCACGCTGCAACCGCACAATGAGATCACGGCCCTCTCGCATGACTACGTGTCTGCTCCTGACGAGGTCGAGTCAATGAAGGCGTTCTACCCACAGGGATCCTACACATTCAAGCACGATCCCCAGGGTGGTTTCTCCTTTTACGCTCCGGGACCGAGCAGTCTCGATCTGACCACTGCCAAAGAAGCCACGTTCGGGTACTCTGCTTTCTTCGAGAACGGGTTCGAATTCAATAAGGGGGGGAAGCTCCTTGGGCTATGTGAGTGCTACTTGCTTATCGGCGGGCTTTTCTTTGTTCCTGACCTAGACTGGCTACAGATGGAGGCAATGACGAAGATACTGCCCAGAACTGTTCCGGTGGCCGTCGTTCAGACGAGTGTTTCTCGGCTCGCCTGATGTTCCGCACGGACGGTGCTGGGGAGATCTACACGTACCTCCCTCCCAGCTTCGACGCTAATAGTAACTTTTGCAACGATGAAGGATCAGAGTGTAATCCGACCTACGGAGCTTCGATTAGCCGTGGGGCTTTCTCATTCAAAGCAGGGGAGGAGGACAACGGTGAGCCAACGTGTGCGCCTCAATGACGTTGGCCAGGAGAATGGGGAATTGGAACTCTTTGTTGGCGGCAAGAGCATCATTAGCGCCAGCGGCCTCGTTCTCAGGAATAGTGAAGAAGGAAAATCAGGGGTATGATGTTCCAGACGTTCTTTGGTGGTATGCATTGATATATCTCCCAATACATAGTACAACCTAACGACTAAATGATATTATAGGATCCACCTCAGACTGGGCATCTCCCCAAGATCAGAGCGCATACTTTTTCCGACTTCTCGGTTGCCATCACCGAGAGCTTTTAGAGATGAACGACGACCTTCAGATTATCGATGAATTTACTCATCACTGACACTCCCTGACCGGCTCACTCATTAATTCAACATCGCTGGAACGATGCTGAACACATGCTCTCGTTATTAAACGCACTTCGCTTTACGCGCATGTCGCATTGCTTTCGTTAATGTATCGCTAAATCTCTTTCCTGGCTTGTTATTACTGCTTTCTTATACTCGTACTGGACCAGACTAGATATACCGCAGGAAGTCCCAGTGGTTTCCCCGCCGAGGTTTCTGGGTTTACGCTGGAGTTTTCGGCCTTTTGTTGAAATATTATATAGCCGCAATTTTATGATCGGATTAGCAGCTCTACATGCATGAAAAGTGCCAGTAACAACTGAACTTGCAAGTTTTTCTGATCTTATCTTATCGGAGTCCAAATTTTTCTTCCTTTCCTTTTTCCCACGTGTGCAGCTCTGTCAACGATGAGCGCGTCTGGAACGAAACGCAAACGGGAAGAGTCTCCAGAAAGACTGTCATTCACTATTTCCAGTGCGGCTACTAAGCCAGGAACTAATGGACCTGTACTAGGTGCGAGGAATATTCCTAGGATGTTGAGCGGTATTGATACATTCTAGTGAGCTTTCCCGGTATTGATGCTCCTGCATCAACGCCGTTCAAGTGCTATGCTCAAAAAAAGGCCAAGTCAAAGACCAAGGAAAAGGAGAAAACCGACGCAAACTCAAGCACGAACGCGACGATTATCGTTGGAGAAACACCCAGTGTTCGAGTTTGTTTCCAATGAAGAAGAGAACAGGCATATTGCGGATTCTGGCTGTCGGTAAGTGGCCAGGTATTCACTTCATTAATTCAGGGCACTAACAATAAATATCAGGTATCTCCTGGCGGTACATAACCCGCGAACATCCTCGCTGACCCTGCTGCCTACACCGGCACCTTTGCACTCGTTGGCACGCACCGTCAAGGCACTCAAATCTGTGCCCGCAAGTTCTATACCAACACAATTGGCTTACCGCGAGGCAAGGAATGCGCTCGGAGAGTCATTTGGGACGAAAAAGTCGCAGGCAGCTATCCGTGCGCGGGAACGTAACAAGGTCGACATTAGCGCCATGAACGGCGTGATGGGGTATGTCCAAGATGCCATCGATGTGGGTGCGGTGGGACTGCCTACTCTGCGTATGTTTTAATTACTCTTCCTGGGGCTATGCAAGTCGCTAAGGCAATGTGCTTTGCCAGAGGAAGCCAAAGAAGTGGCAGATATGAACCGTCCAATCCCACCGTATAATGCGACGACGAGCGATCCAGCGGAAGTGTATGATTTGCATGATATTATCTCGGAAAACGAATGGAAAGTGATACCCACGGAGATATTGAACAAGTCTACAAGTGAGCATGAAAAGGCTGCGCTTTTACCTGCGCGTAACTCGGACTGGGTGTATTCAAATCTGAAACGTCTTAATTTATCGGAGAAGGGGACGAAGAAGAAGCTGTAGGTGTTTTCTGCTCTCCTTCCTTCGGTAAATGCTGATGGTAACTTTCTGTTGTAGGAAAATAATCTACTACATCTCGGCCATGCTCGCCTTCCGACGCACGGCTGGGCATAAAGAGGTCGAGAAGGCCAAACTCGAGGAGCGTCTGTCAGCAATTCCTGCTGTTATCTTGGATAGCCTCTTGGCGCGGTTTACGGAGTTTTCCAGGGAGTCTACGGTGTGCGTAATTATAGCTATTGGCTCCGATGTGTACTTATTTCCATATTGTAGTCATCGAGTTACCAAAACTACGGAAACCAAGCTCCTCACGCATCTTTTTGCGTTATGTCTCAAGGTCGATGATTACGCATCGGATCCGGGTGCCATTGCACATGACCTATCCATTCCGCCCACCCAGTGAGTCTTTCTCAGCAGTAGTTTCAGCGGTTCCACTCACCCTTTGCCACTATTACAGAGTGAACCAGCTTTTCCGGAGTTTAGGTAATTCTTCACGGCTTCGTGTGGGATTGGGACTCACGTTTTTGTACTGATAGGCTGTCAGCTGAAGAAACTTAGCGAGAGAGACCGTGCGAGGTACGGGCTGTCTGACGATATTTCTAACACGAAAATGGCCGTATTGACGGCCCCGGTGCAATTCCCGAAGCCGCCGCGGAGGAAAGGGAGGAGTTAGGTGTTCTGTTCATGTCCAGGCTCGGGGTGTATGCTACTACTGATTATACGGTGACTAAGTATTAACCCTCTTCAAGCTCGGCTACTCCCGCTACATTACTTCGAAATAAAACTACAGTGAGATATAAAAATAGTTCTTTGGAGATGAATTCAATTGGCTTGATCGCCGGTCACTGAACAATTTTTTTTAAAGTTGTGTCAGAGTTAGAACAGCACTCGCGGAGGTGAATCCTACCTCATGGGAGCCGGTGTACGTGGGGGACTCCGAAAACCTGGCGGGCGAAACCTGGGCATTGTAAAATGTTGTCAGCCAAAGCGGGAGAGGAGGGGGTGGCGAACTTACGGAAAAAACGCGACAACATGTTTGAGATAGTTTTCTTGTGTCGTTTGTGGTGACAGGTCGCCGGCTGGACACAGAATAGAAGACAGGTTGAGCACCATTCACGATGGAAGGCGTCGTCCATGATGTGCATGGGATGGGAAGGAGGTTTGTCGTTAGGGCATCCACATCGGATGAAATAGTGCGAGTTCTTGTGAGGACAGCAGGGGCACTCGGCCGATCGTGAGGGCGGCGAAGCAGAGAAGGAAGACATTGTTTGACTGAGGACAGAAAGCTGCTTGTGTAGCCCTTAAATAGTCCAGCGGGACCTCGAACGGTGATCATAATCCTGGCTGTACGTTAGCATTCTCGGAGCTGCAATACGTAGCTCTGAGTATTTCAACGCGCCCATCATGTCGGGGTTTATGCATTATGGCTAAAACATACTGTTCGGGGACCTTGTGGTACGGCGCGTGCGTGGCGCGTGTTGTCAATGATTTGTTTAGAGAGGTTGAGTTACTTGTTCGCGATGGATTACTTCAACGAGTTGGCCGTGATTTAATGATGGATCAGGATACAGGGCATCCCGGATCTTTAAATTGGAAGCGCTTTGGATAACGGAAGACGATGGGAGTTCCTTGGCTGCGCTGTAACAGTACTAATTTCATGGTACTTTTTGTTAGATGGGAGCGAACCTCATGGCCGGAGGACGCCGTGTGGCGAGGCCACCGACTTTGGGGTGCACCGTGAAGCACCTGCGTCGGAGATGACATTGCAAGTTGAAATTTTTTATAAAAGTGCCATTGGCGGTTGGTGGCCGGTCTGGTGGTGAATGAAATTGTGGCGCCTGGCGTTTTCCTTTTCTGTAAAAAGGGGAGGTTTACAGGCGGCACCGACCATTTACCACGAGTCCGCCGTAAGAAATTGGTCATAGTGGGTCCTCGTGGGTGCTCAGGCTCATCACTGTTTCCTTGACAATTCGTGTTTGCCGATCTCTATCGTTGTCAACGCGCCTGCATACAATAGGAGGACGAGGCAATAGCACCCGTATTCCGGCCTTTAAACTTGGGTCTCAGTCACTTGAGCTGGTCTATATTCAGTAACGAGTTCCACGAGTATCTCAGAACTGCCGGTTTATCAGGCTATCGAACTGGTGACTTGAGCTCATAGAGCACGGGACCGTGGAGTGGACATATGACTAGATGGGATTCTCATGAGAGCTGTATGGAAGACTCTAGTGGATTCTATAATATCGGAGCGAACAGCGAAGGGAGGTTTAATAACTGGTGGCGTGGGTCGAGAAACGGTCCAGAGGCGGGTATCGGAAAAAGAAAGGTGTAGATGTGTGCGTGTCATTAGATCGCTATGTAAAAGGTAGGGTATCATTGTGCGACTCGACGCGAAGGAAAGATCGCGGATAGGGCGGATATTAGATGTCGAAAAAGGTCCATCACGTAGGATAAGAGTGGGTGTTTGTGAGCTTTATCTGGAAAGAGGTGAGTAGGCGGCTGCCGAGGGGAGGTATCTTGACAGACGTACATAGCTCAATGTTGAGCTGCTCGTAGTCATACGCGGGACCCGTATGTGGTGAGTGGTCCCCGCAATACACTTGGCAGTCGCAGCACCATAGTTTGTGGTAGGCATCGCTTTCTCCGCGACGGGACATGGGAGACCAAGGTGGTTGGTCATTGACGTGGCCACACCGAACAGGGCAGTGCTCGCTGGAGCTATGGGGACAGTGATCGCACCATTCTGGCATCAAGAGAAATGGTCGCTGAGTGAGGTTGGAGGATGAGCGAAAGGGCATGTCAGGGGACCAAAGGAGGTGACTGTCTGTGGAGTAATACTTATACAATACGTAGTCGCCTAGAAATAGCCAGTCAGGAGGGTCACTGTGATCTGATAGGAATCCAGAAATAGTGGTGGAAACCTGTGGTTTGCTTTCCGACCGGTGAGTGCTCGGGCTTCGTAAAATGCATGACCGCTGGACGCCTGATATTGGCGAATGGACGGTTGACGTCGTAGAAATGAAAACACGAGACCTGTGAATAAATGAAACGATATATTGGACAGGAAGTACGCTTTGGGGCTATCCAGACCAGGGTGAACGAAGTACGTGCTCTACTCAGAAAGCAGGGCCATCTCAGGTAAGCTTGACATGGCTATATCGCACAGGGGGGGGGACCGCGGTTACAAAGTCCTAGCGTCGTTAGACGGATCGAAAACCAAGGGCCGCTCACTTGTGTGGTGATAACCTACGGACATGGATACCGAATCGTATAACCGACGCATCGGGCCGTCCAAAAAGAGAGATGTCGGGCCCAGCGATCGTAACTGCACCCGATACCGCCATCTGTACATGAGCCGACGCCACTGACAATCCTTGTACCGTAGCAGCACGCAGAAAACGACACTTTGGAAGGTAAGTGAAGGCGGCATGAATGCTGTTTTCAGAAAGTAAAATTCAAAGCGTAATAGAAGCTGATTGTGTTCTAGTAGGTTTCGTGTATGGTGGGATGATGTCGGTGGCATTATTGAACGACTAGGATTGGACTTGATTAGACAGTTGGCTCCTGTATATGATTGCAATATCCGAAATTCAGCCTCGACGATGGCAATGTGGTTCCTGCGATTGGCCAGTTGGGTTTCGGATGGGGACGGGATGTCACTTCGGATAATTAGCTGTCGAATCTCGTAAGTTCTGGCGTGCTGACTATCCAGGTTTGAGGAGCCTGGAAATGGGTCCTTTTCCGAGATTTTTTTTGAGGGATTTCCATGCAGAGCTTTCGTGAGGGGAGGCACATCGATGCCGTACAACGCATTATGCCCAATATATGAAGGTGTAATATCAGAACGAATCTTGTTACGACGCCACACGGAATGAGCAGCAGAAACTGTTAAGATGCGGCAGGAGAGCGACAAGACTGAAAATGTCAAAGCGCTAGCAGTTGACAGTCCGCAAAGCCCGGGAAGCGTTTGATCTTGGCTAATTTTTCTTTGAACTTTCAAGGCTAGCTTCATATTCAATGATGACGGGCAGATTGAAGGAACAAAGCGTAGAGATGGAGACAAGTTTAGAGCTAAGAAGAATGCACAAGACAGACCGTATGAACAATGGAGACCAAATATTGGATGGATCTGGGACGGGATTGCTGACGTCGAACAAGAAGATGGTTCTGGTTGATGAAACAAGTCAAGGATGGCAAAGGCGGCAAGGGACAGGGCCGGTCACAGACGTCACGTCACAGCGAATTCCATCTTCGATCCCTTCTACGACGACCCTCTCGACTCTTGTGCGACCATCCGGACGACGGCGAGCAGTGGTTCTGTGTGCTTCAGTGCATCGCACCGTGTGCTGCTTGTCGCTATTCGTCGTGACAGGCTCCTTGTTACGGTATCCGGATCAGTAGCCTTGGACATCACTTAGGCCTAACACTGACGCCGCATATCAACAGCCTGTATTCTGTATATTGCTTGCCAGGCCATTCCCGGATACCCACGCCAGGACGTCAGGGTATACACGCAGCAGCGACGCCTGCGACGACGAACGTATGGCATCGAGCAGCTCGCCAAACATCAACGGGGGCGCCAAGTCGTCGCGGTTTTCAACACTGAAGGTCTTCAAACTACACAAGAAGGAAAAGGAACCTTCTCTACTGCCGCCACCACCACCACCACCACCAAAGGACCCTTACTATCTCAATAACCGGTCCCTAGCTTCTCTTTCTCCCGATTCTCTTTCACTGCCAAGTTCCCCTCTTTCCCCTCCCTTCCACTACCCGTTTGCGCCAAGGAAGCAATCCACTTTTCCCCATCCCAACAGTTCTACTATGTCGCTCGTATCTTCCTCGGCCTCTGCCATGTCGTATACGCCTGAGCGGGGCCAGCATCTAGGCTCCAAAAAGTCGGGCTTTTTCAGGTTCACAAAACGGAGTCCAAAGTCACCGTCAGTGAAGAGTTCCGTGAGGGATGAGACGTCAACGCTCCAATCGTTTGATTCAAATGACGAAAGCATCTCTCTGCCATGGAACTTTCAGGTGCGTCGCTTTGCGGTGGTTCGAGGACGCTTTCTCATGCCTCGTTGCAGCATAATACGCATGTTGATGAATCGTACGTCAATCCTTCACTTCGCAGTTTTTTTTGTTGATTTTTCTGTCTATTACTAGGTATGCCGGCCTTCCGCCTTCGTGGGCAGCAAAGCTACAAGGTGCAGGATACTCAGAAGAAGAAATGGCTCAAATACAGGCGCGGCGGACGGCAGGTACACGGTCTCCGGCATCACAGTACTTGTTTTCCGACCGGCCTCGATCACCAGCGAACGATACTTCATCTTCGTCCAACACATCCGTCGTAGCACGACCTACCCCCAGGACTACCTCGCTTCCTCGTCAGTACTCGGACGCTTCCCTGAGTAAGAAAAATCATCAAAAAGCTTCGCCATCAAATGGCTCTACATCATCCAATCATACGACGCCGAGCAAAAGCCCTCCCGTACCAATCAATATCTGCGCAAAGAAACCGGCGCCGGGCTCGTCACGGACACGAAACAATTCCGCGGCGTCTTCAACATCATTATCGATATCAATAAGCTCTGAACCGCACCATCCTGATGTCCACGAATCGAGTCCACCGGTCGTGGCATCGCCTGCAGGGGCTGACTCTGGAACACCTTCTGCGCCACCAAGACGGGTACTTCACATTACGAACGGCTCACCGTCCATGCAGTCTCCTCCCCCTTCCTACTCCAAGTCCCTACTCACCGACAGCGGATATCCGATTGACAAAAAGGACCGCACACTGTTTGAGTCTCCGTCTCACTCAACGCCGCCTTCATCATTCCCTGTACCTCCATTAGGTACTGAATCTCCTCGGCACAGATCGCAACGCAGCATCGAAAGTGTGGCTTCACGCGACGCATCAGTGTCTTCCCACGTCAGATCAAGTTCATCACAATCCTCGGCCAAGGAGAAACGGCGGTCGAAGCGATTCACCACATTACCGCCTCGATTGTCGTTGCATGCTCATGAGATTTCTGACCTTTCTTCATGGTCAGAAGCGCTGATATCTGCCATACCGTCTGACCTTTCGAGTTCAGATAGCGGACTTGCTTCGAGCTCTTCTGCGTTTGCTACAGCTGGGACGGAGCATTCAGCGGCTGGATCCTCCTGGTCCGGGTCATCACCATGGTGCAGTTCACCAAGCAGTGAACGTAGTATGGGCGCAAGAAGCGACGTAGGACCGAGTGCATCATCTCAACCATCTGCCGCACGGCCAAACCCTCCGAAGCGAACACCGCCTTCTGCACCCTCGTCGAATAGACCATCGCCTCCCTCTCGTGCTATTCCACCGGTTGTCATCAATGGCGGACTTGATGAAGATGAACCATCACCATCACTGCCTCCGCAAACCGCCATTACCTCGTCCCTTAGTCCTCTTTATGACGTAGAGCCTCTATCGCCGGCATCAGTGCAGTCGTGGGGTGAATTATCTGGTCTCATCAGCAGGAATGGCAAGTTAAGCCCTGATCCCAAATTCTCTGCGCCCGCTCTGAGTGAAAGTCATTCTCCTACGCTACTTTTGACGCCTGTGACCACCATCACGAAGAAGGTTGAGGAGAAGGTGCGGAGCGGATGGTTGGATGATGATGAGGACAGAAGGAGCTTTTTGAGTGCTGAGGATGGCGACCGGGAGAGAGATTCAAACCGCTATTCGAGTCAAAGTAGTGCATCGACGATGTCCACTGCGACTGTCACGGCGGCAACTGTTAGAGGTGCGCCGGTGGTCGAGCGGGCATTGGTGGAGAAGAACAAGCCCGCTCCACTACCGAACATCGGGATAAGGGAGAAGAGGGAAGATAATAAGGGTCTTCTACCTTCCCCTACGGCAGCCGACTTTATGGGTGCTCGGTCACGATCTCCAGTGGGCAGACATCCTGGGTCACCTCTCAGTTCTCATTTCGGGAGTGAAGAAGGGTCTGGTTCCGGATCATCGAGTTCACAATCCCAGGAGAACCAGACGCCAACGACAGATGCTGATCCTACATTATACTGGGACGAACCATCTCCAGATCCGAGCAAGACGTCATTCTCGCCTGGTCCGCGTGTTGTTCTCACAAGATCGGATACGTTCGGTGGGGTACACAAGGAGCAGGAGTTGGCGGCGGAAGAGGACGACGAAGACGATGATAGTAATGAGCTTGATGACTCTGATGAGGAGGAAGCCGAAGTCGAGCACGTCAACTTAACGGCGCCACGGCCCACCATTGTTATCAGCAGTGCAAGGGCTTCCCTGGCTCCAGTGTCGTTACTTGCGTCTAGTGGCATTTTACCGATTTCGCCTGCTCAGCGGTATCCCGGGTGGCTGTCTGAGGTTGTACGCCCGCTGGAGGAGTTTATCGACGAGCCTGTCGATCCTAGAGAAGTTTATCTTGATTTGCAAGAGATTGCGGAAGGCGAGAGCGGCTCGGTGTATGCAGCCACCCTCGCAGATGATAAATCACCTAGACTAAAGCTACCGCCGCTTATCAAGGCGCAGGACAATGATAATGCACAGAACGGCATCAAGACGCTTGTGGCCATCAAGAGCGTGGCGATTCTCCCATCTGGATCGGAGAAGCTTGCCGATCTGGAACGCGAGTTGAAGCTGCTGAAGGGTCTGATGCATCCGAATATCCTGGGTCTGGACGCGTTGTATGTGGATCTCCAGGAGGATTCTTTGTGGATACGGATGGAGCTAATGGAGAGGAGTCTGGCGGATGTGATTGGGCTAGTGACTGAAGGTTTGATGCTGCAAGAGAGGATGATGGCACGTTTTGCGAGTGATGTGAGTAAAAGCAACATCTTTTGTGAGTATCAGACGCTGATACTCTTTCATTTAGGTGTTGGAGGCACTTTTGTATCTTCAATCTCATGGCATCGCCCATCGGGATGTTCGGTCGGATAACCTACTTCTCAATAGTCACGGAATCCTCAAACTGAGTGGGTGGAAATTTCCGCTGGTCTGTATATGCTAACACTCTTCATAGCCGATTTTTCCAATGCCACCCAGACTACTTCCGAATCGTCTACATGTTCTGATCCTGTCGGGGTGCTATACTGGCAAGCTCCGGAGGTACGATGGTGCGTATCTTGTCCCTAGCGTTGTCTCCTTTCATTTCTCTTATTTGACGTTTTAGTGGACCATATGATCTCCTCAAAGTTGACGTATGGTCATTGGGAGCGACGGTCTGGGAGATGGCTGAGGCCGAACCTCCGTTCTTCCAAACGTCGGAAGCGGAAGACCGCTGGCCGCCGTTAACTCACCCAGAGGTGTATTCACCAGCTTTTCGGGAATTCCTACGTGCATGTTCTGACCCTCCTGCAATGCGGCCTTCTCCTGCAGACCTAGCCAAGGTACGACCTTTCATATCTACCTGAACCTGAACTTATACTATCTCTTAGAATCCCTTCATCAACAACTCGTGCGGTCGCCCTGTCATCATACAGACCCTGTCTCAATGCATGGCTATCGAAAAGGTAATACAGGAGCGAGAACTATCACCTCAATCATAGCATATACCCCCTACCCTCTTGGTTATACAGTAATATCTTATTCATCTCATAAACCATTTATGTTTCCTGCTACGCTTTCCACTGCATTTTTTAGGTTTAAGGACTCTCTCGCTACCATATCATTTTCGTCTTCGCTACATTCCGCAATGAAGGTCGATGTCTCTGCCACGAATCCTACATGATCGGTTATTTAGGATATGGATTATTGTTATATAGGGCTATACTTACCAAGAAGTTTTCCGCCGTGCGTTTGCCACAATGTTTTTGAGCACACCAAGGCATATAACCGTACTTGAACATCCTCTGAACGGGTATGCATCAGAAGATCGAGGTTGATAGACTTCAACAAGACGTCATCCGTTGCATTGTCCGTGAGTGCGCACAAGGCATCTTGAAGGAGTCGCTTCCCATCCGGGAGATTCAGCCTCAAGCAGACAGAAACTTGGGATATCAGATGCGGAGAAAGGTGCCTTATTTTATCATCACGCCAAAAGACTATGAAGTGATTGGTAAGCCAGTTAACGGATTATCAGGGAGCGCCTTACCTCTATCGTCATAGTTCATGCTTTTTGTGAGAGTTTCTAGGATGGCCGACCATAATGCGCCGTTCGGGCTTGAGGTGGTGAAACCGCTCAGGATCTCGATGGCTGGTTGTAAGAGAAACGACATATATGGACACATCAACCCCTTGTAAATGGTGTATCGTGAGAAGGAGAATTGACATGTAAAGAGTATTTACCTTGAAATAATCCAAGAGGCTAGAATAAACATGACAGAACGTAACCTTCCTGGTCGTGTCATCTGAAAAACAGTTACGCCACGACCTCCCACGGAGACTGCAAGACGCACCAGCAACAGCAGCGACGAAGGCCCAATCGTAAAGACGCCGGAAAAGAGGCCTGAACGTATTTTCGTTGATCTTGACGACCAGCTCGAGGAATGCGGGTACTACTGGTGTTCTGGACTATAAAAATGGTCAGAGAGGGTAACGGACAAACGCAACACCATACGAGATCACTATAGCTCAAGGCGCCAAATGCTTCTAGAAAGGTATTGAAAAGTGCCCTCAGATTGTCTTGAATAACCCCTTTGCTGGCGACATGGAGGGATCTCTTGACAGTATCGAACAAGGCATCGTACTGGTCCTAAAATCACGTATATATTAATATATATAAAATGATAGCAGAGAAGGGATTCTTACAATGGACGGACTTGGTAACAGCGACGCCCATATCTGGGTGAGAGTCGGGACAAGAACCTTCTTTGGAGCTTTCTTGGTCAAGGTCTTGACAAATGAGGTTAATGACGCGCTTCGCGCCCCTTTGGAAGTGAAGATATAAAGCTTGATGACTTGAGTAAGTTCCCCACTTCCCCAGAATGAAGGGATTGATGTTAAAAGCCCATGCAATACTTCAGTCGTAACGATCATCAAATCTGTAATGAATCCATCAGTATTTTAGGCATGGAACACTGGTAAGCACCTACCCTCAGTCCCAACACGAAGAATACCGACGCAGAGATCGACGATCTCACGGAAGAAGGGAATTATCCTGGGACCTAATTTCGCACTACAGCAACGTCAGGAAAAGATGGGAAATAACTGCAAATGAACATACACCAGAGAAGACAAAGCACTCATCGCATGGATTGTGTTCCTACTACCGCGGATATCAGAAATCAACACAGGAAGAACTTGTGTGATTGCAGCTTCTTCTCCAGAACAGATATGCGCGCCAACGGATCGCAAAGCCTTGAGACCTGAGACGGCAATAGGCCCAGTGGGGAATGAAATGAGTAGATCTTTTGTGCTTTCAATAATCTTCACAATGGCAGGGGTAGATTTTTGACGAATGCTGTCCGATACCATAGGGACTCGTTCGGCGATAAGGTCTAAAGCACCGACCTGTACCTGCAAAATTGGTCAGATGGTGCATTCGGATCAGACGCAAATCATTACCGCTTGTTCCGAAGACTCGAGCATGGCTATCACAGAGTTCAAGAAATCGACAGCAGACATGACTTTGAGTGCTTGTGCCAACGACAGACGTGAGGCTTTGTTCACATCTTCCATTCGAGCATCAGATCCCTGACCGCTTGGTAGAGTCGCCATGAGCACCAGAAGAGACACAAAGGTATTGATGCTAGCACTTGATCCTGGCGTTGACTTCGAGGCGAAACCGATGAAAGCAAGTATAGCTTGAGCCCTTCTTCTGAAAGCGGTTGGAGGAGAAACGGAATGTTCCTCATGGCTAAGAGTACGTCATTAGTGTGATCCGGAATACAATGCGAATGTCAACGAACAAGTTGTCGTCAAGGAACGATGGCTCAAGATTCTCCGGGTCTTTCGCCCGAGAAGCAAGTCGATGACTTTCCTCAAGCATCTCAACGAGAATCTGAAAGAATATGAGATACAGAAAGGTCCCAGCGGAACGCCAAATAAACGTACGTTTAGCTGCAAAGTTGAGGAATAGTGGTGTAACAGTGACAGCGGCAATGCAAAGGTACTACGAGCTTCATCCGGGCTTTGACGTATGACGCGATTGGCAGCCTTTTCGATGAGAAGAAGACAAACAGGCGCCAGATAATCAGTAGGGCCGAGGACATCCACCAAATGAATGAAGAAACTAAGCACGATTTCAGCAAAATTAAGGCAACAGGAATAAGCGACGACAAACTTGGTACGGCGGTGCCGGGGTATGTGGTTTGCAGCGTCAGTGAATACTCGCAGGAATTCGCGGGAACCGAGGTGAAGGTCCATCCGAGAAGAATGTGAACGCTTCAAGGAAGAAACCATGACCGGTACGATGCTGTCGATCGTCTAATAATATAGTTTGCGTGAACTGCGTATGGGGCCAAGAGAAATCTCATACCTTCTGTACAACAGTAAAACTGTAGGTATCGTCGCGGTGGAATACATTTGACCCCATGAACGTGAAAACAGGCATAATGTTGTGAAGTACAGAGTCGGGCGTCAGCCTGGCCAATGTTGCCATAAGTAACAACGCCTGCTGGAACGTCTGAGGATTTTGGGCAGCTATAAAAACAATAAGACGAAAGCATGGGGCGGAGAAGACTCAAGAGACTGACTGCGTATAAGATCCACTAAAACTTCTAGACGAATAGCACTTGGTGCCACATTCGGAGCTTCCTGTATATGCGAAAATGAGGAATCACATACCTAACAGCATATATTGTACATACCGTGACTTTATCAGCAACATTGTCGATTGCAGACATCATGGATTGTTCGACGAAAGAGATATCAACATTGTCCGACGACGAAGACTGGATGATACTGCTCAAGGCCTGAACCATTGCAGCGATAACGTCGAAAGAAGCTGGCAGAGAGGTCGTAGCCAGCACTTCAGCTAAAATACTCAACCTGGGAAGAGTCTCCTGAGCAGGCCTGCGAAAGATGCATCAGTGCCACAGCGCGCAGAACAGTTTTAGTAATCGACTTACTCAGTTACCAATCTGGGCCGTTTACTAGCCCTTGGACCATTCCCGGAGTCGGGTTGAAGCGTATTGAGAAGTTGCACAATCAAAGCCGGTTCGATCAAGATCTTTGTTAGTAGGGCGGTACAGACGGCATGCTAAAGAGAGTTCAGATGGAATATTGACAGAGATATATCTGAGCTTACCACATCGGAGTCCTCTGTACTGAGATCGAGGAGAAGACTACAAAGTTCAACTTTGCGCTCCATTATCAGGTTTGTAAATAGACCTCGTTCTAAACCCTCCGTTAGCTTGGTCCTTGGAGATGACGACAAGGTGCCTAAAATATACGACGTCATTATAACGGAATAATCACGGCACTTTTCCGCGCACCAGATCCAAGGAAACGACGTAAGCAATGACGGTATGTCTTCCACATTTCGTTACCATCCGCACTCAATTTCTTCGCAGACGAAACATCGAAGGCGGAAACCAGCAGCGATGTAAACTCTTCCAAAATAGACCCATATATGTCCTTAACTTGAACATCCTCAATAATCAACTTCACAGACGGAAGGAGAATCGCAGCTTTATCCTCGTCAGAAATCCTGCTAATAGATCTGAGCAGACAAAGCTGAGAATTTGGGGACGTAGACACGTTGATATGTGACGCAAGATAGCAGAGGATACGATATTTGTATCTGAAAAAATCCGTCAGAAATCTTGGTCACTGAAGAGACAATGAACGCCTACTGTGCATGTTTCCGTTTGTCCGACTTTAGTCGTTGGAGATGTTCTAGATGGAGAATAGATAGGAATGCCGGATCATGAAGCAGATGCTCCTCGTGCTCGGCAATAGCTGTGAGATACTGTTTAAGATCGTCCTGGTCAAGATATTGCAAGTTCGCTGCGACATTCACGTCACTCAAAGATAGATCATCTACAAAAATCGAAAGCCACTGACCTGTGCTTGCTCCGTAGATGGTATCAAATGCGTACACTCTAGCGTACTTCTTCTCGGACGTCTTCGCTAACAGGCTGACGCACTGCAACGCTGCTTTCCTAATCTCAAGGCTGGGACTTTGGAGAGAAACCAACAAAGAAGGGACAATGGTTTGGAAGTCGACGCTCTCATCTCCGGACATGTGGGCCTTCAGCAGAGCGATTGTATGTCCGAAAGCGACTACAGCAAGATCTTCATCATCGCAGTTCACCCATACACCGGTCAAAAATGCCAGCGCCTCATCTGCGATGTTCATAAACAAAGTTCGAAGCATAAGCATCGCAATGTTTGAGCTTGATGAATTTGCCAGCGCATAAATCGAGCGCATCAAGGTGACGTAGCGATAATCGCGGTCGTCCGACGTTCCCTGGACGAGGGTGATCAGAGTAATCTTTGGCGATCGAACCACAGGAGCTCACCTGCACAGGTCTGGTGGAAAGCCAGTTTACTAAGATGCCCTCAGGGCTTGAGACGCCGGCGGATATTGTGATGACGGACATCTGGAGCCAATAAGCCGTGTTTTTGCTGTTGGGCTTCGAGACAACACTTTTTCCGATGCGGTCGTCGTCGAGGTACTAGGAACAAAGCTTAGCACCCATCAATCATTCTGTCATCAAGCTTACCTCCAGAGGGTCTTCGGAACCACTCGAGGGATCCTCAACCTTTGAGAGCTGTTCCAGATCCAGCGCCCGTAGCGCCTTGTGCGCGGCATCAATCTGATGGCTACCAGAAAGACGGCGAAGCAGCGAGCGTGCGACCATGTAGGCAAATATCCGTACGTAGGCGTTGGAATCGTTAAATTTGATCATCAGTTCGTCCAGATGATGTGAGAAGTTATTGGAGGACAAAATGTTTTCTGATAAGAAGTGTCAGGTAAGACGAGGAAAAGTAGACAGAAAACTAACCAGCCATTCTTGCAGCGACTTGTATATTGAAGGGTGCCATTTTGTCGACGCCATCAGAGCTATCTTTGGCTTTCGTCGATGTCCATAGATCAATGCACCCATTCAACAACTCGTAGTATCCAGCGCCAGACTTTGGATTGTTTTCCTCGAGGATGTCCCACAACAGCTCTACGGTAAGCTGCCGTGGTTTCGAGTACAGTATCAAAGGGAAGACGATTTTGTGGAAAATTTTCTCCTGCGTGTCTATTTTCGCCGTCTGGTAGAAATGTCTAGTTAAGAAGTTGAGATGAGTCTTGAGGATCGGACGTTTCGGCTTCGTACTCGAGAACAAGGTCGATAGTTGATTGATGTACGTTTCCGAATTTTCGATCAATGCTGGAAGAACGACCTCAGGTTGCTCATACAGAGCCTCTAACACACGCTGATCTGAATCTTGGGTGCGAGCAACCAACGCAGAGGAAAATAAGGGCTTGAGTATGTCATTAGTAGGTGTATACGTGATACGTCGGCATTCGCGTCGCACCTTTTGTTCTGACGTCAAGGATCCAGAAAGATGTCTCTTGATAAGGTCTTTCACCGCAATAAGACGTATCTTGGCGTCTGCGCTGGTGGAGGCTAAGATCGTATCGTTATTGTCATCTTTAGATGTGCCTGTAGTCGTGCTGTATGTTTGGTTCTGTGATATCCAAGTTTATGTCTGATGCATTCCCAACTTGAGAGAACATACCATCGAAAGAGACATTACGAGATTGTCCAATGATGGCTTTAGTTCCCCGTCATCTTGAGCCATCTCCTCTGAGACGCTATGCAAAATGGAGGGATAACGCTGGTGAACGTGGGACAACAAGCGTCGAGCAACGAGAATTGTATTCGATGACTGTGTCTCGGAAACGGCCAGCTTGATGAGGCGTTCAGATAATCGTCCTATGATTATATCTGAGGGATTCGAAGACATGAGAATCGCCTCAAGCAATTCGAATGCCTTATCTTCGTCCAGTCGCTGAGTCAGGCCACTCAACAGAGGGCCGAGGAATTTTTCTGCGCCGGCCCATCCCAATGCTTCGCCCACTTGAATGGAAATATTCCTGCGAAGAACCATGAATTCCTCGTTGCATTGCTAAAGAAAAAACCCACGGTAGAGAAAGTATTGTCTTGATAGCGCTGTCCGGGAGATCGTCCATTCCATCTTGACCCTCGCACACTGATACTACAGCGCTTACGAATTGCTTCGAAGACACGCGATTTGCGCAAGAGGACATGGTTGTCACAACGGCATTTTGAGCAGCCACTGTGAAGTTGCATTTATGGGACAGAGTAGATAGTAGAATATAGCTGCCCAGAATAGTGTCTTTAGTTGAGGACTCGGAAGGATGTTGGAGGGGTTCAAGAAGAGCAGGCAGAAGATATGCCAGAGTTCCATCATCTAGCGCCTTGCTGTGCAGCATGTAGTCATGTAGAGTAGCGGCATTGAAAGCCAAGAGCGACCGGTGGGAGTATCCTCCTTTGATTGCAGCTGGAAGCAAGCTGGTAATGAAACGAGACACATCAGAGTTTCTGAGCATCTCTTTCACTAGCCCCATTCTAGGAACGCTCTGAGCGGCTTTCTTGAATGGAATGAGGAAGCTCCAGGTAGAATTGGGCCTGCCGGCAAGTAAATACAACGTCCTCTCCGTAGGGGGACATACATACCGAATGTGCAGGATAGTAACCATCTTGGCGAAATGGGGTGACTCGTGATATGGCAGAAACAAGGAGAGAACGGACTCGACATTGAATTCGTTGATCCTGTGAGTATGTTCCATGTTCATTCGCAACTCCACCTCGAAAGATTAATAACGCACCTAAACCTCCTAACAAGCCATTCTATTATTTTGCCTGTTGGGGCCTCCATTAGGTACGGTCCCAGCTGTACCAGAAAGGTACCAATCGTTTCATCCAGCTTTGCAAGAGCGTCGGCGGGCAAAAGGGTTCGGTCGATTTCCTTCGACGCGTCAGAAAACAAAGGACCTTCGAATTTTGATAAGGCTGGAGTTATGGACACAAGCTGGAGAAATCCATTGGTGCCCAATGCATGAATAGATTCTAGGTCGTGCAGGTCGGCCTCCCCACCGGTGAAGAGGTAGGATTCGCCAGCTTTTCTTCGGGACCGGTCGACAAGAAGGGTACTGTTTAATGATGAACCCTGTGCCAATTGCCTGGCGAGACTGGAAGCCATGGTCGTCGTCCCTTGAGTCGATGACCTCACGAAATTTTTTGGCAAGCAGTTGTTGACATGTGTTAGACACCCATACGGCATCCGGTCCGGTAGCCGCGGAAGATCTGCCATTCAACTTTCAAGATGAGACATGGCTTGAACTTGCTCTCGGCCATGCGCTGGTTTGTCGATGCCCTATTCTCTATGCTTTGCGAGTCCATGGAACAGCTTCAAATTACGATATCCTTTTGACTCTGTTTCACTACGAGCTCATGAAACGTAGACTTATTATTTTGGGTAATTGGATTGCCGGCTCTCCGCGGCCACTACCTTTCGTTGTCTTCAGATCACCTCAAGGCTTAACCCCAGAAGAAAAGTCTCGCCTAGTGTCTTGCACATTAGAGACGTTTGCATCTTTGTAAGAAAGGAGCGCTCTTAAAATCAAACTTCATGGAGACTCATCCTAGGCAGCCCTTAGGAACAAATTGCATCAAAAAGAATGCTAACTCAAGGATGAAAGCAAAACATTTAGTTCAGCTCGGTCCTATGCTGCACTAAATGTGATAAGTACTGTAAAGCTTTCGTCAGACAAGTCTGTTTGCCGACGTTGCCAAACGCTTACCCAGCGACCCAAGTCTCATCGTTGGCGGTGCAGTTTCCCGCCGGATTCATAGGCATGGTGGAAGGGTAGCAAGCCGAACGAGCTAGCGACGCATCGGTGTTCTGCCATCATTGTCAGACGTAATATCATTCATCGATGAACTACTTACAATATCCTCCCAGGATGTCTGAGTAAACGTATTCCGAATGCTATCTTTAATCTGAGAGGATCTGCAGGGCAAAAATTCATTAAACTCTCCTCATAGTAGGTCGTCTTCGACTAGAGTGTCGCTAACCTCAACAGGCTCGTTGATCTTATCGCAATCCTCGCTAATGGATGGGATGGAGGTCCCATTCCGACTACATGCAATGGAACCTGATCGTGTCGGCATTGTGGTTGCAGGTTCTAAGTAGACGACTCACAAGGCTCGCCGCTGACATCCATAGACGAGGCTTCATTCAGGACGACTAGGCTCTCCAACGAACAAGTCTGTGACAATTTCAACCACGGTGTTATCAACGGGGGCATAGTCAGCAGTAGAGTTCTGGCAAACATGAGAAGATGGGCGTTCGGTGTCAATAGGAAGCTTACTTAGACATCCGTGCACCGCTCCGAGACGGTGGGTGAAGTAACACCTAACAGCAAAGCTGTAGGAACAAAGAAAAGAAAGGCGCCATCAGAGACGATTCAAAGCTGCGCAGACGCCCCGGTTTTATACCTGCAATGTCCAGCTGGACCGCTTAAGCGATGTCCAAAACAGAACAGTCCCATTTGCTATTTGATAACCCTTACATAACAACTAAGTCCCAGAAATGATAAGTCCACGCTGCTTCTCGATGCCGTTGTCATTGGAAGCAGCATTGGAAGCAGATATTTACTAGTCCATACGCAAACCCAGGAAAAAACCGTGTATCTGTGAGAAGGGCAAGAATTAATGAGCAGCTAAGGTACAGGGACATGATTCTTGACCTAGTTCTCCGATTTGGCCTTCAAGCCTTTCGCCATGGCTCCCACACCGTTGATCAACTTCTGTCCCACAAAGAAACGTACGAAATATGCCAAAACACCATTGAAGACCTCAATACTTTCATATTTGACCTTCCCCCCTGACTCCACAGTGCAAGATTGCCAGCGCTCTGCGTCGAGCAGCCACCGAGGCAGAGTGGTTCTCCATGCCACGCGGTGATTGTCGTGATCTAAAGCCGTACAGACGACGAACGCAGACGACCTGTTGTAGAAGGCTACGTCTTCAAGACTGGGAGTAAGATGGACGAGACGGATGTGCACGTATTTGCCCTCGGCGAGGGTTTGGTCTGGGAGAATGTTACGAGAGCTATCGGTGATTTTTTGATCGCGGCTGAACTGGAATAAGGCTTTGACTATTCTCATTGAGAAAGGGCTACATACACAAAGGGATTCCTGGAGAAAGTCAAACAGAGGTCATGTTGTGCAAGAAGAGCTTGTCGTACCATTCTTTATACCCTTCGAAATCCAACAAAATTTTCCAAACAATTTCTATTGGCGCGTCGATGATAGCAGAACCTGATACCGCGAATACGCCATTCGAGGAGCTGGGCGGCAGTTGTTGAGCCATCAGGTGAAGGAGCTAACCGTACTCGTGGGACTCGTGAGTCGTGGTGGTAAGTACTCAGCGTAGCTGATCGGGATTCGGGACGGAATTCCGAACATGAAGCACGCTCACGTGCTTCTCCCCGTCGTACATTCAAGTTGGTTAGATCGTCGAACTTGCGGCGTTGGTCAACTTTTGAAGAGTATTAAAGACATTTCGGTGTAGCAATATATTGATGGCATGTGAGTAGTAGTATAGTAGGGGTAATCATAAACTATGAACTTCCTGAACGCGCGATGAGAGAATTATTTTCATTCACTTGATCGCAACATTTTCACGTGAATTGGCATTTTTACTTCTTCACCCACGAAAGCTTGAAGTGTCCCCGCAATATAACCTTTCACGTCATCAGGGGTACTAGTCAGTTCAAAATCCCGAATTAACAGAGAGATCATAATCTTGAACTCCAGAAGAGCTAACAAAGGCGAGTAAGGCCGAACACTTTCCAACAACGAGAAGAGAACAAGAAACTTACCAAGCCGCCAACCAATGCAACTACGCGGACCATCCAAGAATGACGCGATATTCCTGTATGGACCATATGGCAACTGGTCTGTGGAGGGCACTCCACCAAGAAGAAGCCAGCGCTCGGGCTTGAACTCTTCGGCGTCCTTTCCCCATACAAAGGGGTCGATATTTTGAACTGCACTTGGTATATGGAAGACCTGGAGACTGTTTAAGTACGACATCTGGCAGATAAGGAATACACTGACCTGTCCGGCCTTGATGGCAATCGAAGATATGGTCTTACCATTGACAGTGGTCAACGGCTGGCTCAAAGGGATCATATCGTCCTCCAAAGCAATGCGATCGGTTCGCGGCACAGCTGGATGAATGCGCAACCTGAATGTGATGCATGAGTACAAAAATCCCCAACAGATTACTATTTCACGCACCCCTCACGACAAACGGCGTCGAGGTACGGTAAGCTTTGGATGTTGTCGTAGCTGAAGTCGCTCAGGTCACGTATTTCTTGTCGTAGCTTCTGTTGAACCGTAGGGTGGCGAGCGAGTTCCAAAAGAGTGAAGCTTACAGTACATGACGTCGTTTCATGGCCTACCATTCTTGTAAACGGAATGAGAAGGGCTAAATGCGAAAAGACAAAGGAAAACATGCATGAATGTCGAGATCTAATATCACTTTCAAGACCAGGAAAATTAAGATGGAAACTCGAGACTTACATTCTCAAGCAGCGTGGTATGTGAGAGACGCTCGTCGTGCTTAGATTTTTTCTGGTCCTTGACCAGAATTGAGAGAATATCTTTTCCACCATCGCTCTCCAATTGAGCTTTGTTCTGCCGGAGAAGTTCTCCCGCAAGTTTAATGGCCACTCTCTTGGCGACACCGTCTGTCTGCAAAGCCGGGATGGGGAGCTCGGTGATCCAGGGGAACGCACACATTATAATGGGTGCCAGGAACCCGGCCATGGTCCTTCCAAGTAAGACATCCTTGTGCCAAGATTCGGCAATGTCCCTCGCTTCCTTGGACTCACCGCAGCCAAAATCATGACCAAAGGCAATCCGACCAATGATATCAAGTCTGTTCAACCATCAGAAGTGAGGTACAAAGCAGTGTGACAAGTACCGAGAACTGATGTGCAAGCAGATACGAAAGGAGTGATATCCATGGTGGTCTCGTAGCCTTGCGATCCGACATGCTTTGTGACTCGCTCTACAAACTATTTGGTAGAGAGCAGTCAGTATGGATGGGACTGGTAGATCTAGGATATACCTTTTGGGTGCATTCGACGACATCATCGGACATCCCTTTCACAGCACCGAGCCTGTAAAACAACAGATAAACTGGACCCTAAGATGATGGTATTTCAAACTCACGTAAATGCTGGCGCAATAAGCCTGCACTGGTGCTTGTGTTCATCGCCCTGAGCATAAACGACACCTTTTCCAATGAGTTTATCAGTGAGTGGCAGGAACGCAGGTGCTTTCGCTGGCAGGGCGTCTATCAGAAATAGAGAAGAAAGATGGTGGCGAACAAAACACAAACGGTATCGGTAAGCATTTGCAAGAATGTGATGAGACGCGAGATTATCGGCGGCGACAATCTGAAGTCCTTGAGGAAATTTCCAAATCCGATGGTCGTGATAAAGACTCACTACATTGCGCTGAAAGAAAGAGGCCTTGATCCTATACAGAGGTCCCAGATCTTTGGCCCATTTAAAGTACATTGCACATGCTTCATGCTGCCAAACAACGTATTCGTGACCCCAGAGCCAATGGGCTTCGAGGGTTGGCTACCAGAACATTCAGCACCTGTCTTAAATTTGCTATTATTGAACTGTATTGAGCAAGATACATACAGCACATCGCACCCTGCTCGCAGGGTCCCTTCTGTGTTGGATGTAATGAAGGGCCAACAATGAGAGCAAAGTCAAGGTCACAGGGGAAAGAGCTCCAATAGACAACATAGTGGAAATGTAGCAAGTAGACGCGGGAGGGTGGATCCACTTACCAGACCTATTTATATTAGCTTATCAATTTCACGAGATCATCGGGCGTTTATGCAACTGGAAGAAACTCTTCAGAGCTCCAAGTCTTCCAGGCAGACCGAGTGCCTGATAAAGTCATACAAATAATCTACAAGTAAAGTGCTTAGTATATCAGAAATAAAGTACGGTAGAAATGTCGAGGATTCAGCCTATACCGCCGTTTATTGATTTAGTTGACTTATTACCTATATTTAGATCCCAGTTCTCCTAACTCGAGCCGTTAACCACGGCCAATCACTTCAAACGCACCTCAGTCATTCACCATATCAACGTGTGTCTGACTGAGGTGCGTATCCTTAACTTACCTACCCAGATACCATTTCTTACTTACTTTATCATACAGTTATCGTTGTACTAACAGGTAGCTTATATTAATTCAGTCGTTCACCATATCAACGTGTGTCTGACTGAGTTATCGTTGTACTAACAGGTTCTGGGCTCCCGTTGTTCTTACCTGCGCGGCGATACACACATTTTTTTTCCCCCAAATGACTAAATATACTGCATAGAATGTGCATACAATGACTACTACCCAACAAATCCTTGCTATCAAGCTTGAGGATGACGAAAAATTCAACGGCGAAAATTGGGCTGCCTTCGAATTGGCTATGCTAACTGAAGGCAACACTCGCGGGCTCGTTAATTACTGGGAAAACAAAGTCACTATACCTGGGACCACAATCGTGGCCCAACCAAATACCCCCATGAACAGCACCACTCCAAATCAACTCGAATACATCCAGCGTGAAAGCATCGCACTGGCATCTATCATTCGCAATGTCAAGGACATCTACAGCTTTGGACTCAACCCTCTCGAGCCATCTCACAAGGCTTGGGCACATCTCAAGGCTGAATATGGTGCATATTCAGATCTTATTCGAAGCCGAAGAGAAAAGACGTTGAAGGCGATGGTTTACGAGGAAGGAGAAAAGGTTAGCGGAGATGGGGGATATATTGAAAAGATGAGGAAACTCAGGAAGGAAGCTAATGACGCTGGCGCAAATATAAACGACGACCAGTTCAAGACCACCCTTCTCGACTCATTCCCTGAATCCTGGGACTCCATTGTCAGTACCCTCTACACTGAGAAGAGCCTGACTGTGATAACAGCCCATCTCATTGCCCACGGCGAACGAGTTGTAGGACGGAAGGCCGCGGGCGGAAGCACCTCTACACAGGGGGACTCAGTCCAAGCGTTACAAGCATCGGTCCAAGCACTTACTCTCCAAGTACAGAACCTCACTGTCAAGAAGAACAACAACACAAACCGTTCGGACAAGTCTCACCCAGCCAACAACAACTGCAAGGGTGTTGGTCACACCCTTGAAGAATGTTGGAAGTTAGGGGGAGGACGTCAGGGGCAATACCCTCCTTGGTGGAAAGGAAAACGGGATGCCCCACTTCTGGGCGGAGCAGCTAATCTTGCGACCGCTAGTCAGCCTGATTCTGGCTCGATCACAACCAACATCATCACATTGAATGCATACGTCGAGAACAAAGTGTTGGAGGAAGTGAACCAGGATGTGGTTGAGGATATGGCCTGGGTTGTTAATAGTCATGATCCCAGGCTAGACACATCATGGATGTATGGTGACTCAGGAGCTTCAACTCACTTCATGCAAAACAGAGCTCACTTTTTCAACTATACCCCGCTTGAAACATCTGGAACTTCGTCAAAAGTTGGTGTGGCACTGAAAGTGCTTGGGACTGGAACCGTTGCTATGAAATCGATGAGTGGAGGAACTGAGAAAATTATCACCTTCAGCAAAACTTTGCACTGTCCGGACATGTCTGCAAACCTGCTGTCAATAAGCTGCCTCGACAAGGAAGGATGGAAAGTAACATTCGGCAGGGGGAAGGCCGATTTTGTAGACCCAGGTGGCAAGGCCCAATTTACTGCCTCAATGTTCAACGATCTATACAAAATCGACTGTGAACTAATGTGTGGCAATGAGTACACCACATTGGCAGCAAGGTCTCTAGAACATTCAGTCCCGATTGAAACATGGCACATGCGGTTTGCTCACTTTGGTGTTGACTGAATCAAAGCCTTATCCAAAGGAGCTCTTGTCGATGGGCTGAACATAAAGCACAAGCAGCAGGTGCCAGGCAAATGTGAGCCATGTATCCTTGGGAATCAGAAAAGACGGCCATTTGATGCTAGTGTTGAGCCTGAAACCGAAGTACTTGGGAGAGTCATGCTTGATATCTGGGGCCCTGCACGTTCAAAGTCTGTTGGTGGCTCACGGTACGCCATGATCTTTGTTGACGATGCATCCTCACGACGTTCACCATACTATCTGTCTGATCAGAGAGCATAGACGACTGTAGAGACGCTAGAACAATTTGTGAGCATGGCAGAAAGGCAGACAGGGAAGAAATTGAAGAAGCTGCAGTGTGACAATGAGTTTGATTGCGGCTTGTGGCAAACATGGGTGACAAAACGGGGAGTCTTGATTGAATTCACAGCGCCATATTCATCAGCAGCAAACGGGGTTGTGGAACGGACTTTTGGGGTGATATTTGGATCAGTCCGGATTCTTCTACTCGAAGCAAAAATGGCACATGGTTGGTGGGCCGAGGCATGCGACTATGTTGTTAAGGTGGCAAATCTGCTACCAACTTCTCGGCACCCGGGGAAAGTGCCTGAGGAGGTCTGGAGTGGAAAGAAACAAACAGTTGGCCACTTATGGGTATGGGGGTCGACGTGCTATGCCAAGATACCTGCAGCTAAGGGACATAGCAAACTGAGTCCCAGAGGTCAGAAGGGCCGATTCATCGGACTTGTGGGCCACGGATCATACCAAATTGTACTTGATAACGTCCCTGGGAACAAGATCATCATTTCCTGTGATGTCATATTCGAGGAGTTGGCTCCGACGCATACTGTTTCTTCTCGCAAGAGGGAGAACGATGAACCATTGCTCCAGATGATCGAAGAAGCACCAATCAAAAATCCGATCAAAGAACAATGCCCTGATTTGTGAGATCGATCGAGAATTCCAATTTGAGTAAATCAAAATCCAATTCGAACCCAAAATGCAGACCCGCCACCACGACAAATTCCAGTGCATGACTGCCCAGACTGCCTAACACGCATACCAAAGCCAACACGAGTGATAATAGAATCAACCGAATACCTAAAACGGGAAGAAAATGCTCATGCCCATGGAAGGAATTGGGCACATGATGGGGATGTCCCATTAGTCAAGGATGAAGATGATATGGAAGATATTATTGCGATGAAAGCTTCAGAAATATCAAGCATCATTGACAGGAAAGATATGTGGGTGCCAGATAACTATGAGCAGGCCCTGACCAAGCCAAATATCTGGACACCAGTGATGGATGCAGAAATACGCCATATGGAAGAACGAGATGTTTGGTGAGTTGTACCCTGCAAGCCATGGATGAAAGTCATTGATAATCGATGGGTATTCGACAACAAAATTGATGGATATACCGGGGATTTACTCAAACGTTGAGCATGGCTGGTTGTGAAAGGCTTCACTCAGATTAAAGGAATCCACTATTACGACTCATTCGCTGCTGTTGTCTGATACGAATCCATACAAATGTTCTTCGCAATCGTTGCTGCCCATGGACTTGAATTCTGGCTTATCGACTTTGTTGGCGCATACCTTAATGTGGAGCCACAAGGGGAGAACTATGTTGCACTTCCAAAGGGATATGAAGATGTTGTCACTCATGATTATCCAAAAGGGCCAGAATACGTCTTGCAGATGCTAAGAGCTATATATGGAACTATGGATGCGGGGAATGCATGGTTCCATGAGCTCAATCAGACACTGACGAGTCAAGGACACAGACAGTCCCGAGCAGATCCATGCATGTGGCTACTCAAGAGAGAAGGGCAGAAGACGTATACATGCACATACACAGACGACATGTCAGGAGCTTCGATGTCTCATGAAGAGGGTGTACAAGTCCGAAAGGAGATAGGAAGCATTTACGAGATCAAAGACCTAGGCTGTCACAACAGCGTCCTTGGAATGACCATCAAATTTGATGACTCTAATGGGGCTATCTCTCTTCATCAGAAAAATCTGATTCTCAAAACCCTCGAGGCGTTTGGCATGGCAGAATGTAAACTGAAGTCGACTCCACTACCGGTTGGAAGCCTGATGAATCTCGAAACACAACCACATCCTATCCCTGCAGAAGACAAAAAGTTTATGGCCGACAAAGACTATCGTGCTGTCTTAGGATCGTTAAACCACATATCTAATGGTACGAGACCAGATATTGCATTTGCAATGAACTACCTTCAGCGCTACGCATCCGATCCACGACCTATCCATTGGAACAGAGCGATGCATGTCTTAGGATACCTTAAAGGCACCCTTGAATACCGAATTACCTATCAACGTGGCACCGATGAAGATGATGGACTAACGCCAATTGGATATGTCGACTCATCACATGGAGATGACAGAACCACTGGGAAGTCCATGATGGGATACGTGTTTACCATGGCAGGTGGTCCTGTATCATGGAGCTCGAGGTCCCAAAAGCGAGTTGCTCTCTCTACGTCTGAGGCAGAGTAGATTGCTACGGTACATGGGGGCAGGCAATCCACATGGATGGGTTCATTCCTAGACGAGCTGGAGATCTACAAAGACAGGCCATACCCATTAAACTGTGACAACAATTCGGCCATCAATCTGACTCAAAGCACGAAGGGCCATGGGAAATCGAAGCACTTTGCGATGGATTATCATTGGATTCGTGATGCAGTTCAGCTTTGGGAGCTCAATGTCCGATATATTCCCTCAGAGGACAATCTAGCTGATATCTTCACGAAGATCATTCTGAAGCCTCATGCACTTACTCTATTAAGACGTATGGGGATGACCAGGGTTTAGGTTATGAGGTATAGGCTTCAGGGGGAGTGTCGAGGATTCAGCCTATACCACCATTTATTGATTTAGTTGACTTATTACCTATATTTAGATCCCAGTTCTCCTAACTCGAGCCGTTAACCACGGCCAATCACTTCAAATGCACCTCAGTCATTCACCATATCAATGTGTGTCTGACTGAGGTGCATATCCTTAACTTACCTACCCAGATACCATTTCTTACTTACTTTATCATACAGTTATCGTTGTACTAACAGGTAGCTTATATTAATTCAGTCGTTCACCATATCAATGTGTGTCTGACTGAGTTATCGTTGTACTAACAAGAAAGACCTACCATCAAAACAGATCGAGCTCCCATGAAGTACCAGGCCTAGGTCGACATATGAGAAAAGACCAAGATTGTCAGATCTTAAGGCTATTCTCCTAACTGTCAAATTGGTTTTTATAGTAACAATTACACAGACCTTTTGGAATTCAAGTCTTCTTCGGTTCGCCAGGAGACCACCCTGATGCACGAGATCACATCCCTGTTTTGAAAAACAGACATATCAGAACTCCCAACTGCGAATCTGATTTCACGATCATAAGAAATTTTTACAGGGGATTTTCAGCACGACATAAACTGAACAAAAAGAAGAAAGGCTCATCGGTGGAATAATATCAGTAGTGGCATCTATATAGATGAACTTGCCAACAGCACATTGTTTGTCCTTGTCTGTTACCAAGTTGCCGGATTCGGAACTTCGGTCTGTTCCTATCTCAGATTCAACCACCATCTCAGGGCCACTCTACCCTTTTCTGCCCCTTCAAGTTCTCATTGAGTTTGACATATGCAGCTCGGGTTTTCTGTGCTGAAAACAGAGAAACGGAATGCCTGTTTTTGTGTTTCTGATCCTGGATTCTGTTCATTTAGATTTGTCATTGAATGCATTAAGATTACAAGTTTCCATTATGGCTGCTGGACCTCAGTTCGATAGGCCAGACATATCACGCATTTGGAATGTGAACCTCATTACCACGGTTCTCTGTTTTACTCTGTCTCTTCCTCTGCATATATATACCAGTCTCAATATTTTTTCTCTCACCAATTTTATCATATTCCATGGTTGACTGGAACTCCTCAGCGGAGCTGCTGAAAGATGCCGGTGGGTTTGACTCAGTCCTTATGTTCATGAACTCACCTGACTCATTTTTCTGCAGATGCGTTTTCCAAGATAATACACCTCTTGTTGGGTGTTTATATGCACGCCACCTTTCATCTCCTTGTTGTGATGGCCACTAACAGACACGTAACAGCTGGGAATGGATCAATACCGTGGATTTCGAATATGCGATTATCACTGGTAAGCATAGGTTCAGATGGCCTTTGGTTCATGTCTACTTCATTTCTGCTTCATGGAGACTGACTATTTTTCAGATATTTTATTTTTATGGATGCTACGTGATGTTTGGTGGACTTATTGGCTTGTAAGTTAATGTCGTGTGGGCTCTGTATTTGATGCTCATGTACATACCCAGTGTTATCGCACTCAATGTTACGATTTTTCCATTTATCTTATCTTATCAAGCGCTTATCCACAGTTACCATGACCATAACAGACGTTCTCAACAATGGTACTATGGCTCACGACTATCGCCTGACTACCTCGTCGCTCCCTTGTTGTTTCCGCATGATAACCACGGTTGTCGTTCTATTCTTAGCACTTCAGTTTTCCTATATAAGTAGTGTAGCTCTCACTGTATATCCCCAGCTTCGAGCTAAAGTTTATCTATACCATCCTTTACTCTCACCATAAAGAACTTGACTAAGACATTAGTCCTTCTTCGCTGAGCTAGTAGACACCAAGTCATTCTCCCGGTGATTGTCTGAACACGAGACAGCCAGAGTCTAGACCCATCTCTAGTCACGTGAAGTTCGGGTCTAACAATTAGCTCGAAGCTTCCTTTTGGTTTCTTCACCATTCACCGCAAAGAAACCTATCCATGCAGAACTTCGAACAAGCCATCATAATCGCTGTCTCTATCATCCTAGGATCCCTAGCGATCCTTTCAATCATTGCCCTCACCCTCGAATACGAAGAAGAAATACGACAGTTCTTCAGAAGACTTGGAGAACATCATCCCCAGCCCCGATCCCAAACCCAACCACCCACTAGCTATGCTCCTCCTTTTCAAATCCAACAACCCGTTCCTGTTTCGCAACAGGACCTCATCGACCACCTCGCCCAACGACATGGCTTCACTGCCAACTCCAGCAACGAGTTCCCACCTCAGCAGGATCCCCCCCAAAATGCCACCCCCAGGCCAAGTCGACCAAGGGGAATCCCCTGAACCCCTTCCCCAGACCACGACACCCTCGAGTCCATCCCCTTGGACGAACCCTTTCCAGCACCCGAAATCATCACTGACAGGCCCCTGACTGCTCAGGAGGCCTACGACCTCAGCCAGTACCTTCTCGACAGGTACGAGGCAAGCATCCCGCCCACCTACGTCGAGCCTGCTCTCCCCGAGAGACCTGTCAGCCTCGAGGGATTCTGAATCCGAGTCATCGGAAACGAGTGGGAGCTCAGAGGAGCCTTCGAGCAGTTCCTGGAAGACGAAGAAGAAGACGAAGAAACTATACACCCCAACCCTGAGGAAGAGCCCCACGCCGACGAGCGAAGGCCTGTCCTCCCAATCATTCTACACTCCCCTGAGTAGGAAATGATCCCCCTCGAACCACAGCCCGCAACCCCTCCTTGCACTCCCTCCCCCGCTCCTGAAAACGACGAGCCTGACGACCCCCTCCTCCTCTTTCATAGCAACCCAGATGACCCCTTCAACCCATGAAGTGTGGACTATGACTGGCCGGCTCTCTCACAAGCCGATAGAGACATACTCGGGCCCACTCAGTCTGCCACATGGGAGTTACAGCACGACGACCTCGAAAACCGAGGTGGCTGGCACTCCCCCATTCACCCAGACATGGACGAGTGGCTGGCCATCAATCGGAGAGATGACATTCCTCGAAGAGGGAGGAACGACACCATTTGAGCCCGTGTACATGCCAACCTCAACCGACAAGTCTACCCAATGTCCACCGGCCATCGTATCTACGGGATACAAGAGAGGACCAGAGAAGAGGAAAGAGAGATGGGAGTCATCCTACTCATACTCGCCCGGCGACATGAGCAGGAGCACACTGAATCCAGGGCTGGGAATGCCCTGGAATAATTTCGATACCTTTAACTATGATACAGAAACGTTCAGCAGGGCCGAGCAGTATGGCCCCAATACATTCTCTTCACAGTACAGCCCCTATACTCTAGACGATGCCCCATACCCCGAACCACTACCAGACTCCCTGCCCCTACGAATCCCCCAGCCAAGAAGCCGATGACGGCATTATGGCTATCATGAACCAGGCACCAGCCGCCTCCTCACCAGGGCAGGATCAAATATTGATGTAGACCCCAAGCCTGACCAGCCCAGAGATGCCCAACCACCGACAGACCCCCTGCCACCACAAACACCTCCAACCCTTGAGTCTCTCACGGCCGAGGTTACCCACTGGAGAACCACTTGCTTTGACCTAGCAAAGCGACTCAATGACATGGATGGCAAGTTGGCCAAGTACAAGCCCCCCCTCATCCCCGCCATCTAGCGATGGAAGCGACAGGTGGTCACTACTGAGGCCACCCCAAATACCAGGTCGACCACCCTTCATACCCCTGGTCGGGACCATGGCGACCCAAGAACCATTCCTTCAGGTACGGCCAACCATGCATGAGCTCCCGGACAAGTTCGCTGGGGCCCATGACGATATCGAGCACTACCTGGGGGACTGTGACTCGTACTTTGCCTCCTTCGAGGTCTACTTCCCGTATTCCTCCATTAAGATTCAACTCACATCATCCCTGCTCAAAGGCCCTGCCAAAGACTGGTGGGTGTATTGAAGGCCCGACTTCTACGACGCCAATGCCCAACAAGTCCGATATCCAAGCTGGAATGGATACTGTGACCTCATCCACCGCCAGTTCTCGGACCCCACCATCGAACAACAGCATGAGAAGAGGATGAATGAGATACGAATGGGCAGCGGGAACGCCAACAACTTCTTCCAGGCCAAGTTGGCGGGACTCCGACATGATGAGGGAGAATGAGGGAAGATGGTCCAAGCTGTTAGATGGGGAATCCCACAGAGTTACGCAAAGACCATCGCGAACCAAGGCATCCGCACCCCCGAGACCTACCCTGAGTGGAAGGAGCGTGTCTGCAAGCTTTACATCGATCGCACCAAACAAATGATCTTTGAACAGACCCTCGGGCGCCCCGACAAGCAATGACCTGACCACCGACAAGGCAATAAGCCTGGACCATTGAACCAGAACCAAAGCCCCAGCAAACCAGCTGGGGCCACAAGTTTGATGCCGGCTAAGCAGTCGGGACAGGTCAAGACCACCACTAGAGATGCAGGAACGGGAAGATGGGTCACGCATGGAGGACAAGGCCAAGCCATAGACATAGACGTCCTACGAAGTGAGGGAAGGTGCTACCGCTGCAAGGAGAAAGGCCACATGTCAAAGGATTGCCCAAAGAGGAGGGAGTACAAGGACATTCGCTCGCTAGTAGTAGTCGAGCAGGCAGAGCAGACCGAGCTGAAGACAGAGTCGAAGATAGAGGAGGTAAAAGATTAGGTCATCAAGGGCTCGATTCCCCTTCGACGACCTCCTCCTCTCATACTGGTGCGCTTTCCTGTCCTCCTGGTGGGGCTTATAATGTTTCTCTAGTTACATCTTCTGTATTATCTACCGCGCATTCAAATACATCTGTTTCCACCACTTTTAACGTCCCCCACATGACTAGCAAACCAGTACGCAAAGAATCAAACCGATATGCCATCCTAGCACAACTGAACACCTCGGACTCAAACACTGATGAGGTCGAACCCTCGGATGCCGAACAGGGAAAAGACTCTTCAGAGTTGGCAGAGAGCCTCCCATCGAACTTGCCAGAACCCCTAATATGGGAACTGCCCGCATGTGAACCCCTCAGGGGGAACACCTCTGTGGGACTGGCTAAACAGAGCTTGAATACCCTCATGGGGAAAGGCTCTGGAAAGCGGCCCTATGAAGCCGCAGGAACCCTGGGTAAGTGTTCCTGGAAGACTCAAGCAGGAGCAGAACAGAAACAAATGAAACACCAAGTCGAAAGCAGCGGGGCAGCAGAGCACAACCCCACCCAACTGCTGGCGCCAGTAGGTAATGGCAGTCATGGTTCATGCAACAAGAACACGATGCTCACGGACCAGCCCCCCGACCCTCAAAGGGTTAGCCCTGGCATTCAGACCGGAAGTGGGCATCTCCACAGTGCTCCCTGACCCAACCTCGATGAAGACGCATGGCCAGTCAAGGACGACAAGAAAGCTGCAGGGACTGGACCCGCTAGCGCCCAGGCAGTAAAAAGGGGGCATGCCATTACTATAATAGAAGTTCCTGACGAAGAAGATGACATGGCGTATCAACAATGGCAGGCAAAACAGCAGAAAGAAAGTGCTGCCCAGGAGAAGTCTGACGCCAAGTACTATCCCATCTGGGAATCCCCCCTTCCATACCAGACACCCCCGACTCCTCTGCCCAACCACTGGCTCAAACCCTTTGGTGCCGAATGGACCCTTCATGCCATCCGCGAAGCCCACACTGACGAAGAAGCCAAGGCTGCCCTCCATTGTTGGGTCCACCAGGATCGAGTTGGCGAAATCATTGAAGACTTGATCAATGGACTAAAGCAAGGAGGCGAACCTGCATTAGAAGAGCTGTATGAGCTCCAACAACTGATCTGCTACATCCGAGGGACCAAGTTGACCAGGCGAGACTTCATGCTCAGCATCCAGCTCGAAACCACCACGAACAACCAAGTCCTGACCACCCACACCCTTGTAGACAGTGGCTGTACGGGAAGCTCCATAAATCGCTCCTATGTCCAGAGTCACCAGCTCGACACAAGGAAAGCCGCTGCTCCCATCCCTGTCTACAATGCCGATGGAACTCGCAATAAGGCGGGAAACATCACCAAATTCATTGAACTCCGCATTACCATTGGAGGACACAGTGAACGTATTGACTTAGCCATCACCGACCTCGGCTCGAAGGATCTTTACCTCGGCCATGATTGGCTTAAACGCCATAACCCAGTTATCAACTGGAAGATGGGCTTGATCATCTTCGGTCATTGCCAATGCACCAAGAACCCATTCCCACTCCCTGATGCAGACCCTGACGACCGATGGGACGAAGAACTGGAGGAGGGAGAAACCATCCTTGCCATTAACATGCAGGAAGAACTCGTCATTCACGTGGTACACCACACAAATGACCTAGTGACCCAGGCCAATATGGACAAGCCAAAGAAGACCTTTGAAGAGATGGTACCCGAGCATTATCGCTCGTACCACGACTTGTTTTCGAAAGAAAACTTCAATGACCTGCCCAAACGATGATGAGCCTCCAGGCTCTGTACGCTCAGAATTCACAGATTTATCCATCGATTACCCAATAATAACAGATTCAACTCCCATCTTCCTTATCCTACATTGCCATACTCGATTTAATGCCCCAACCTTTGATTATATGCTACACCCTTCGATATCCTTCAATAACCGTGATATACCATGGTTATAACTCAGCAAACCATGTTAATACCCTTCCGTTCATGTTTATTCTCCATATTTCTGTGACTGATCACAGCAATACACCTTTCATTGACGATCGTACCAAAAATGGAGTTGCCGCATCAGTCCTAGGCACCCAATTGATGCGCCCCTTGATTCCTCGATCATAGTGACATCATTTAGACCCTGCACTCCTCCAACAAAGATATTGACCCAATACGGATACTCCAGACTGCGGTTACTCAGGCTGTTACTTTGCCAAGTCTTCACAGCAGCTTATATCCATTTATCAACCTCAGAACATGTACCATACCCTCACAGTCCGCAGTTAAACAGCACCTAGCTGTTTACTCATTATTCTCCACTTCCACATGGTTTCCCCTCCAGACACAGCAATACAGACAAGCTGTTATGTCTCAGCTGACAAAAACTTCTTCTATTTACTATGGATTTACTAATCCAATGACTTACAGCTTTACCAATGCTTAGATATCTTTTCTATTTATAAAACCGAACTTTTAGTATAAAAACTCGTATTCTACAGAGGAGAAAGGAGTTCTTTCGCTCCAGGTTATCCCCCATTGCTTGCTATAGTCTCAACGTTATTGGATGTGTTAATTACCACCAATACACAAATTCTTGCTCCGATAACTTGCTTTTGTCTTTTAATGCCGCAACATCGTTTCAATTTCACCAGATAGGATCATTTTATCATCTTCACCTTCTACATCATCGTTGTATCCATTGCCCACACCAGTATAGGGTATTATTGCCTCCATGAAGGCCCAGCTCCGCATCGTTCACCCACGTCATTGTCATTGTCCCCAGTTGCTGTGCAGTATTGCTGTGACACTCAGTTATCATATTTGTTACGATTTTTCCCTTTTATCTTATCTTATCAAGCGCTTATCGCTATCCTATCTTATCTCAAGCGCTTATCTACAAGTTCCACGACTATAACGGGCGTTCTCAACGAAGGTACTACGGCTCACGACTATTGCCCAACTACCCCGTTGTTCCCTGACTAGTTCCGCACGACCACCACGATTCCCGTTCTATTCTTAGTACCTACGTTTCCCTATATAAGTAGTTTAGCCCTCGCTGTATAACCCCAGCTTCGAGCTAAAGTTTTATCTATACCATTCTTCGCTCTCATACAAAGAACTCGACTAAATCACTTAGTCCTTCTTCGCTGAGCTTCAGACACTCAGGTCCACCTTCGGTGACTGTCCGAACACGAGACAGCCGAAGTCTAGACCCGTCTGAAGTCACGTGAAGTCCGGGTCTAACAATTAGCTCGAAGCTTCCTTTCTGTTTCTTCACCATTCACCGCGAAGAAACCAACCTATGCAGTACTTCGAACAAGCCCTTGTAATCGCAATCGCCATCGTCCTAGGATCCCTAGCGATCCTCACCATCATCGCCCTCACTCTCGAATACGAAGAGGAGATACGACAGTTCTTCAGAAGACTTGGAGAACGACGCCCACAACCCCGGTCCCAGCACCAGACGACCACCAGTTATGTTGCCACATTTCAAAACCAACAACCCATTCCTGTCTCGCAACAGGACCTCGTCAACCACGTCACCCAGAGGCACAGCTTCGCCACCACTGACTCCAGCGACGAGTTCCCGCCTCGGGAGGCGCCTCCCAGAAACGCCACCCCAGGACCAAGCCGACCAAGGGGAGCACCCCGAACCCCTTCCCCAGACCGCGACACTCTTGAGTCCATCCCCCTGGACGAACCCTTTCCAGCACCCGCGATCATCACTGACAGGCCCCCGACCGCTCAAGAGGCCTACAACCTCAGCCGATACCTACTCGGAAGGTATGAAGCAAGCATCCCCCCTGCCTACGTCGAGCCTGCTATCCCCGAGAGACCCGTTAGCCTCGAGGGATTCAGAATCCGAGTCGTCGGAAACGAGTGGGAGCTCAGAGGAGAGTTCGAGCAGTTCCCGGAGGATGAAGAAGAAAACGAAGAAACGGTACACCCCGCCGAGGAGGAGCCCCACCCCGACGAGCGGCCTGTCCTCCCGGTCCTTCTACACTCCCCCGAACGAGAGACGCTCCCCCTCGAGCCCCAGCCCGACACCCCTCCCCGCACCCCCTCCCCAGAGATCGATGAGCCCAACGAGCTTGCTCATCACACCGATCCAGACGATCCCTTCAACCCTCGAAGCGCCGACTACGATTGGCCCACCCTCTCACAGGCCGACATCGATATCCTGGGCCCCGCCCAGTCTGCCGCCTGGGACTTACAGCGGGCCGACCTGGAAAGCAGAGGAGGTTGGCACTCACCCATCCGCCTGGACATGGATGAGTGGTTGGCCATCAACCGGGGAGATGACATCCCACAAAGGGGAAGAGACCAAACGATCCGCGCCCGCATCCACGCAAACGCGAATCGACAGCTATACCCAACCTCCGCCGGCCACCGCATCTATGGGATACGAGAGAGGACCAGAGAGGAGGAAAGAGAGATGGGGGTCATCCTCCTCATACTCGCCCGACGGTATGAGCAGGAACGCGCAGAGGCCAGGGCAAGCAATGCCCTGGAATAATTTCGACATTTTTAATTACGATACAGATACGTTCGGAGGGGCCGAGCAATATGGCCCCAATACATTTTCTTCTCACTACGGCCCGTACACCTTAGACACCGACGAATACCCTGAACCCCTACCAGACTCCCCGCCCCCACGAATTCCCCAGCCGAGAAGCCGACGACGGCATCACGGCTATCACGAACCCGGACCGAGTCGCCTCTTCGCAGGGGCAGGATCGCACATCGACGTGGACATCGAGCCCGACCAACCGGGAGATGCCCAACAACCAGCAGGACCACCAGCACCCCCGACTCCTCCGACCCTGGAAAGCCTCGCCGCTGAGGTCACCCACTGGAGAACCGCTTGCTTCGACTTAGCCAAGCGACTCAACGACATGGACGGAACGCTGGCTAAGTATAAGCCACCTTCGTCCCCGTCCAGTGGGGGAAGCGACAGGTGGTCCTTACCAAGGCCACCCTGAGTCCCAGGTTGACCTCTCGCACCACCCCCGGTCGGGACCGCCGCCATCCAGGAACCGTTCCTCCAAGTGCGACCAACGATGCATGAGCTCCCCGACAAGTTCGCTGGAGCTCACGACGACATCGAGCGCTACTTAGGGGACTGCGATTCTTACTTCGCCTCCTTCGAGGTATACTTTCCCTACTCCTTGATCAAGATTCAACTCGCGTCCTCCCTTTTAAAAGGGGCCGCCAAAGACTGGTGGGTACACTGAAGACCCGACTTCTACGACGCCAACGCCCAACGAGTCCGGTATCCAAGCTGGAACGGATACTGCGAACTCATTTGCCGCCAATTCTCCGATCCTGCCATCGAGCAGCAGCACGAGAAAAAGATGAACGAGATCCGAATGGGCAGCGGAAACACCAACGACTTCTTCCAGGCCATAGAAATTGAGGCCAAGTTGGCAGGGCTTAGACACGATGAGGGAGAGAGAGGGAAAATGGTCCAAGCCATCAGGTGGGGAATCCCGCAGAGCTACACCAAGACCATCGCGAACCAAGGCATTCACACTCCCGAAACATATCCCGAGTGGAAGGAGCGCGTCTGCCAGCTCTACATCGACCGCACCAAACAAACCATCTTCGAACAGACTCTCGGGTGCCCCAATGAACCACGATCTGACCACCGACCAAGCAATAAGCCCGGACCGTCGAACCAACATCAAAGCCCCAGCAAGCCAGCTGGGGCCACAAGTTCAACGCTGGCCAAGCAGTCGGGACATGGCAAGACCCCCGGTCGAGACGCCACGTCGGGAAGATGGACCACATACGGAGGACAGGGACAAGTGATGGACATAGACGTCCTACGAAGGGAAGGGAGATGCTACCGCTGCAAGGAGAAGGGGCACATGTCGAAGGATTGCCCGAAGAGGAAGGAGTATAAGGACATTCACTCGCTAGTAGTGGCCGGACAGGCAGGGCAAACCGAGCCAGCAACAGAATCGAAGATAGAGGAAGTAAAAGATTAGGTCGTCAAGGGCTCGATTCCCCTTCGACGACCTCTTCCTCTAGTACTGGTGCGCTTTCTCGTCCTCCTGGTGGGGCTCATGACATTTCTTTAGCTACATCGTCTGTATTACCTACCGTGCATAACAATATACCGATTTCCACCGCTTTTAACGCCCCCCGCACAACTAGCAAACCAGTACACCAAGAATCGAACCGATACGCCGTCCTAGCACAACTGGACACCTTGGACTCAAACACTGAAAAGGGCGACTCCTCCGACGCCGAACCGGGAAAAGACTCTTCAGAGTTGGCAGAGAGCCTCCCATCGAACTCGCCAGAACCCCTAATACGGGAACTGCCCGCATGTGAACCCCCCAGGGGGAACACCTCTGCGGGACTGGCTAATCAGAGCTTGAATACCCTCATGGGGAAAGGCTCTGGCAAGTGGCCCTATGAAGCCACAGGAACCTCGGGTAAGTGTTCCCGGAAGACTCAAGCAGGACCGGCACAGAAACAAATGAATCACCGAGTCGGAAGCGGCGAGGTAGCAGAGCACAACCCCACCCGACTGCTGGCACCGGTAGGTAATGGCAGTCACGGTTTATGCGACAAGAACGCGACGCTCACGGACCAGCCCCCCGACCCTCGAAGGGTTAGCCCCGGTGTACAGACCGGAAGTGGGCACCTCCACGACGCTACCCGACCCAACCCCGATGAAGACGCACGACCGGCCAAGGATGACAAGAAAGCCGTAGGACTAGGATCTGCTGGCACCCAGGCGGTAGAAAGGGGGCATCCCATTACCATGATAGAGGTACCCGATGAAGAAGACGATACGTCATACCAGCAGTGGAGGGCGAAGCAGCAGAAGGAGAAAACCGCCCAGAGAGAATCCAACAACGAATCCTACCCTATCCCGAAGTCTCCCCTTCCACCGCAGACACCCTCAGCACCATTGCCCAATCGTTGGCTTAAACCCTTTGGCACCGAATGGACCCTTCGGGCCATCAGGGGAGCTCGCACCGACGAGGAAGCCAAGGCCATGCTTCATTGCTGGGTCCACCAAGACCGAGTCAGCGAGATAGACGAAGGCTTGCTCCATAGACTAAAGCAACCAGGCGAGCCGGCGCTAGAGGAGCTGTATGAGCTGCAGCAACCCATCCGCTACATCCGGGGGGCCAGGTCGACAGGACGAGAATTTACGCTCGGCGTTCGGCTAGAAACCACCATGAATAACCAAATCCTAACCGCCTGCACCCTCGTAGACAGCGGCTGCACGGGCAGCTCCATCAATCACTCCTATGTCCAGGATCATCAGCTCGACACCAGACAAACTGCTGCTCCCATTCCCATATACAATGCAGACGGAACCCGCAACAAGGCGGGGAGTATCACCGAATTCGTCGAGCTCCGTATCACAATCGGAGGACACAGCGAACGCATTGATTTAGCCATCACCGACCTAGGCTCGAAGGACCTTTACCTTGGCCACGACTGGCTTAAACGCCATAACCCAGTCATTAATTGGAAGACGGGTTCGATCATTTTTGGCCGTTGCCAATGCACCAGGAACCCATTCCCTCTCCCTGACGCAGACCCCGATGACCGATGGGATGAAGAACTAGAGGAGGGAGAAACTATCCTCGCGGTCAATATGCAGGAGGAACTCGTCATCCGCGCGGTACACCACGCAAATGACCTGGCGGCCCAAGCCAATATGGACAAGCCGAAGAAAACGTTCGAAGAGATGGTACCGGAACATTATCGTTCCTACCGAGACCTGTTTTCCAAAGAAAACTTCGATGACCTCCCCGAGCGGAAGCAGTGGGACCACACCATCGAACTCGTCCCCAACGCCAAGTCCACACTCGACTGCAAGGTCTACCCCTTAAACCGGAACGAACAGGAACAACTAGACAAGTTCCTGGACGAAAACTTAGAGTCCGGACGAATCCGCCCGTCGAAGTCTCCCTTCGCCTCTCCGTTCTTCTTTGTAAAAAAGAAGGACAGCTCCCTCCGACCTGTACAGGACTATCGGAAACTGAACGAGATGACCATCAAAAACCGATACCCACTCCCGCTCATTTCAGAACTCATCGATAAACTTCGAGGAGCCAAATACTTCACCAAGCTCGACGTTCATTGGGGGTACAACAACGTCCGCATCAGAGAAGGAGACGAAGAGAAAGCCGCGTTCAGAACAAATAGGGGGCTCTTTGAACCCACCGTAATGTTCTTTGGCCTCACGAACTCACCAGCCACCTTTCAGTGGATGATGAACGATATATTCAAGGACCTGATCGCCGAAGGAAAAGTCACCATTTATCTCGACGACATCCTCATCTTCACAAAGGATCTCGACGAACACCGCCGAATCGTACGACGAGTCCTTCAACGCCTTCGAGAAAACAAACTGTTCCTCAAGGCGGAGAAGTGTGAATTCGAAGTACTAGAAACCGAATACTTGGGGGTAATCATTAGCGAAAACTCAGTACGCATGGACCAAGTCAAAGTCGCCGGGATCACCGAATGGCCAACCCCCACCAAGAAAAAGGAACTCCAATCATTCCTCAGGTTCACCAATTTTTACCGAAAGTTTATCCGCGACTACTCGAAAATCGTCCGACCACTCACCCAACTCACCGGAAAAGCGGAGTGGACATGGGGAACTGCTCAGAACCAGGCGTTCCAACAGCTGAAGAAGCAGATGGCAGAAGCCGTCGTCCTCGCCATCCCAACAGGAAAGGATCGCTTCAAGGTAGAGGCCGACTCGAGCGACGGAGCCATCGGTGCCGTCCTCAGCCAACAGCAGGAGGGAAAGTGGCGACCAGTAGCGTTCATGTCAAAAGCCCTCATGGTAACTGAGCGAAACTACGAAATCTACGACAAAGAGCTGCTCGTGATCATGCTCGCATTATCGGAATGGCGACACTATCTTATGGGTGCCGCCAAAGACGTGGAAATCTGGACGGATCACCAAAACCTCCAGTATTTCCGAAAACCCCAAAAGCTAAACAGACGCCAAGCCCGGTGGGTCACCGAGCTCGCAGAATATCATTTCGCCCTTCACCACCAACCGGGTGTAGCAAACAAGAAAGCTGACCTCTTGTCACGACGAGACGACCATGATCAAGGAAAAAATGACAACGACGACGTGGTCGTCCTCCGTCCCAAACACTTCAGGGCCCTGATCATGCCCACGACGGCGGAAGTACACTCGAAGATTCAGAGAGCCACGAAGCGGAAAGAAGACTGGGACCAGGGGATCGAGAACTCCCTCAATCACGAACGAGGGATCATTCAGAAGGATGGGCTTCTGATTTACGACGAACGAATTTACGTTCCAAGAAATCACGCCCTCCGAGGAGAGATAATCGCCCAGTGCCATGACCACATCACCGCTGGGCACCCAGGCATCGAAAAGACCAAGGAACTCATTCAATGAGAGTACTGGTGGCCAAAGCTCAAAAAGGACGTAGAGTTATATGTCAAGGGCTGCGAAGCATGCCAACAAACAAAGACGAGCACCCAAGCAAAAGCCGCTCCCCTCCACCCGAACGCCATTCCGTCGGAACCATGGACGCATATATTGGTAGACATGGTCACTGGCCTACCGGAGTCCAGGGGCTATGACGCCCTCCTCATCATTGTAGATCGCTTCTCCAAAGCGATCATCCCTGTTCCCTGTAATGTAGAACTCTCCGCAGAGGGATGGGCCAAAATTCTCCGAGACCACGTATATGTGAAACACGGCATGCCGTCAGTCGTAATCTCTGACCGAGGACCCCAGTTCGTTTCGACTTTCATGAAGGACCTATACCGAATCCTGGATATCATGCCAAATGCATCCACCGCCTTCCACCCCCAGACCGATGGACAGACCGAACGAGTAAACCAAGAACTTGAAGGTTACCTCCGACTCTTCGTCTCGTACCGACAGGACGACTGGAGCGACTGGTTGCCTATGGCGGAATTTGCCCACAATAACCGAGTACACTCAGCCACAGGGAAAAGCCTGTTCATGGTACTCTACGGAAGAAATCCACGTCTCGTTCCTGACTCCGTCTGAACTTCTCCCTTCCTAAACCCAACCGCCAGAGCATTTACCATGACCATGGCAGAAGTTCACAAACAAATGCAAACCGCATTGCAGAAAGCAGCAGAGCAGATGAAAACCCAATACGACAAAAGAAAATGACCCGCAACCGAATACAAGGTCGGGGAACAAGTCTGGCTTGACGCTGCGAACCTCCATTTACCAAGGCCCAAGAAAAAACTCGACGACAAACGAGTGGGACCTTTCGTAATTCTCGAAAAGGCCGGAGCATCGGCATACAAGCTAAAGCTCCCACCGCATTGGAAAATACACCCGCGTTTCAACGAGAAACTGCTATCCCCGTATACACCACTGTCATTCTCAAACCAAGAAAATCCACCACTGCCTCCACCTGACCTCATCGACGACGAAGAACAATACGAAGTCGAAGAGGTACTAGACTCCCGAACCCGCAGAATCAGGGGAAAGAAGGGACGAAAAGCACAGGACGCGGTGGACTACCTGGTAAAATGGAAAGGATGGACCCGGGAACATAACTCATGGGTACGAGACACAGAGATGGGAAATGCTCAGGAAGCGATCAAAGACTACGAGGACAAAATCCAACAAACGGGACAAGTCCACATAGCCAGAATCGTAACCAGGGATCCTATCACCGCCGTCACCATGATTCTCGACCATGAATACCGCGACAGCATTGTGTATTATAAGGCCCAACGACGGGACGGACTTAAAAAATGGGTCAAAGACCCCGACAGCGACCTATGGAAAAACCTTATAGACGAATATTGGGATAATGAACTTTCACGCCAACTCGAAACCCCCGAGGACGAACCATGACAATCGGGACGATTGTCTTAACAAGGGGGTAATGTTACGATTTTTCCCTTTTATCTTATCTTATCAAGCGCTTATCGCTATCCTATCTTATCTCAAGCGCTTATCTACAAGTTCCACGACTATAACGGGTGTTCTCAACGAAGGTACTACAGCTCACAACTATCGCCCAACTACCCCATTGTTCCCTGACTAGTTCCGCACGACCACCACGATTCCCATTCTATTCTTAGTACCTACGTTTCCCTATATAAGTAGTTTAGCCCTCGCTGTATAACCCCAGCTTCGAGCTAAAGTTTTATCTATACCATTCTTCGCTCTCATACAAAGAACTCGACTAAATCGCTTAGTCCTTCTTCGCTGAGCTTCAGACACTCAGGTCCACCTTCGGTGACTGTCCGAACACGAGACAGCCGAAGTCTAGACCTGTCTGAAGTCACGTGAAGTCCAGGTCTAACAATATTTCCATCCAGTACCTCTCCATTTCAAGCCCGCACACGTTTATTCAGTTCTCCACACGTTTATTCGACTCTCCACACATTTATTCGATTGTATAAATGTCTATTCGATTCTCCTCATGTTTAATTGATTGTCCAAACGTTTATTCAATTGCCCAAACGTTTATTAGGCCAGTCTCATATTTACCAGACCGGTTTTACGTTTTCTAGATCAGTTCCGAGCATCTAGCACGGTTTCTTGGTATCTGTACCATACCAGATTCCATTTAATCTCATTTATCAAGATCCCCTCGGCTTACAGCCTGAGCCTCTTAGTACTCGACTGCTAAAGGGTACTACTTCCAGACTGTATAGTCGAAGTGTATACCTGTGTCTAGAGGAATTGACCACATGGAGGTGCACCGAACCACTTGCACAAACACATAGCCTTGACTACTGTGATTGCATGCATATTTCCTTAGCTCTCTCGGAGTTTTGGGTGTTGCCATTGCCATGGAAGTCTAGGTTCAACAATGAAAACAGTGGGACCATGCCATCGAGCTCATCCCAAACGCAAAGTCCATGCTCAACTGCAAGGTTTATCCTTTGAACCGGAACGAACAGGAACAGCTGGACAAGTTCCTAGATGAGAACTTGGAGTCAGGGCGGATTTGTCCATCCAAGTCTCCCTTTGCGTCCCCCTTCTTCTTCGTCAAGAAGAAGGATGGCTCCCTCTGACCCATACAAGACTATCAAAAGTTAAACGAGATGACGATCAAGAACCGCTACCCACTCCCTCTCATCTCTGAACTCATCGACAAGCTCCAAGGGGTGAAGTATTTCACCAAGCTCGACGTTCGTTGGGGATACAACAATGTCCGAATCAAGGAGGGAGATGAGGAAAAGGCCACCTTCAGAACGAACCAAGGACTCTTTGAACCAACTGTCATGTTCTTCAGGCTCACCAATTTGCCTGCCACCTTCCAGTGGATGATGAACAATATCTTTAAAGACCTCATTGCAGAAGGCAAAGTCATGATCTATCTCGATGACATCCTCATCTTCACCAAAGGACTTGATGAACATTGCCGAATTGTACGCCGCGTACTCCAATGCCTTCGAGAGAACAAACTGTTCCTCAAAGCCAAGAAGTGTGAATTTGAAGTACTAGAAACCAAGTACTTGGGAGTAATCATCAGTGAGAACTCAGTATGAATGGACCAGGTTAAAGTCACCAGAATCACCGAATGGCTGATGCCCACCAAGAAGAAAGAACTACAGTCGTTCCTTGGATTCACAAATTTCTATCGAAAATTCATCTGTGATTATTCGAAGATTGTCTGACCACTCACCCAGCTTACTGAAAAGGCGGAGTGGACATGGGGAACCGCCCAGAACCAGGTGTTCCAACAGCTAAAAAGGCAGATGGCAGAGGATGTTGTGCTCGCCATCCCGACAGAGAAAGGCTGTTTCAAGGTTGAGGCCGACTCGAGCGATGGAGCTATTGGAGCTGTCCTTAGCCAGCAACAAGAAGGGAAGTGGCGACCAGTGGCATTCATGTCCAAAGCCCTCACAGTAACAGAACGAAACTACAAGATCTATGACAAAGAACTGCTCGCTATCCTGCTTGCATTGTCCAAATGGCGGCATTACCTCATGGGCACTGCCGAAGACGTTGAAATCTGGATGGATCATCAAAACCTCCAGTATTTCCGGAAGCCCCAGAAATTGAACAGGTGCCAAGCACGGTGGGTCACTGAGCTCACGGAATACCACTTTGTCCTCCACCATCAACCCGGTGTTGCAAACAAGAAAGCCGACCTCCTCTCCCGACGAGACGATCATGACCAAGGCAAGGACGATAATGACAATGTCGTTGTCCTCCAACCAGAACACTTTAGGGCCCTTATCATGCCCACCACTGCGGAAGTACACTCGAAGGTCCAAAGGGCACTTCGGCGAAAGAAGGACTAGGATCAAGGGATTGCGAACTCCCTCAACCACGAACGAGGGATCACCCAAAAGGATGGACTCCTACTATACGATGGAAGAATCTACGTCCCGAAGGACCACGTCCTTTGAGGGGAGATCATCGCCCAGAGCCATGACCACATCACCGCCGGACACCCAGGTATCAAAAAGACCAAGGAGCTGGTCCAACGAGAGTACTGGTGGCCGAAGCTCAAGAAGGATGTAGAATTATACGTCAAAGGCTGCGAAGCTTGTCAATGAGCCAAGACAAGCATGCAGGCAAAAGCCGCACCCCTCCATCCAAACACAATCCCGTCTGAGCTGTGGACCCATATATCAGTCGACATGGTCACCGGATTACCTGAATCCAAGGGCTACGACGCTCTTCTGGTCATTGTAGACCAATTCTCTAAAGCTATTATCCCCGTCCCTTGTAACATCGAACTCTCAGCCAAAGGATGGGCCAAGATACTCAGAGACCACATATATGCAAAGCACGGCATGCCCTCAGTCGTCATCTCCGACCGCAGTCCCCAATTTGTTTCAACATTCATGAAAGACCTATATCGAATCTTGAACGTCACGCCAAATGCCTCCACCGCCTTCCATCCTCAGACCAATGGACAGACTGAGAGAGTCAACCAAGAGCTCGAAGGCTATCTTTGTCTCTTTGTGTCCTACCGACAAGACGATTGGAGTGACTGGTTGCCTATGGCAGAATTCGCCCACAACAACCAAGTTTATTCAGCCACTGGAAAAAGCCCGTTCATGGTACTCTATGGTCGCAACCCACGACTCGTACCCGATTCCATTCGAGCCTCCCCTTTCCTAAACCCAGCTGCAGGGACATTCACCATGACCATGGCAGAAGTCCACAAACAAACGCAAACAGCCCTGCAGAAGGCAGCGGAACAAATGAAGGTTCAATACGACAAAAGGAAATGCCCCACAGCTGAGTATAAGGTCGGAGATCAGGTCTGGCTTGATGCCGTGAATCTCCATTTACCACGACCCAAGAAAAAACTCGACGACAAACGAGTGGGACCTTTCGTAATCCTTGAAAAGTCTGGAGCATCAGCATACAAGCTGAAACTCCTGCCTCATTGGAAGATACACCCGCATTTCAACGAGAAACTGTTATCTCCATATACCCCACCTTCCTTCCTGAATCAAGAGAATCCACCATCGCCTCCACCCGATCTCATTGACGATGAAGAACAATATGAAGTGGAGGAAGTACTGGATTCCCGAACCTGTAAAATCAGGGGAAAGAAGGGACAAAAGGCACAAGACGCTGTCGATTACTTTGTCAAATGGAAGGGATGGACCCAAGAACACAACTCATGGGTACGAGACACAGAGATGGGAAATGCTCAGGAAGCGATCCAAGACTATGAAGACAAGATCCAACAAACAGGATGAGTCAACATATCCAAAATCGTAACCAAGGACCCTGCAACTGCCATCACCATGATCCTCGACCATGAATACTGCAACAGTATTGTATATTATAAGGCCCAACGACAGGACAGACTTCAGAAATGGGTTAAAGACCCCAACAATGACCTATGGAAGGACCTTATAGATGAATATTGGAGTAATGAACTTTCACGCCAACTTGACGCCCCCAAGGATGAGCCATGACAATTGGGACGATTGTCTTAACAAGGGGGTAATGTTACGATTTTTCCATTTATCTTATCTTATCAAGCACTTATCCACAGTTACCACGACCATAACAGACATTCTCAACAATGGTACTATGGCTCATGACTATCGCCTGACTACCTCGTCGCTCCCTTGTTGTTTCCGCATGATAACCATGGTTGTCGTTCTATTCTTAGCACTTCAGTTTTCCTATATAAGTAGTGTAGCTCTCGCTGTATATCCCCAGCTTCGAGCTAAAGTTTATCTATACCATCCTTTACTCTCACCATAAAGAACTTGACTAAGACATTAGTCCTTCTTCGCTGAGCTAGTAGACACCAAGTCATTCTCCCGGTGATTGTCTGAATGCGAGACAGCCAGAGTCTAGACCCGTCTCTAGTCACATGAAGTTTGGGTCTAACACTCAATGAGACAACCACATACATGATTTGAGGAACGTCACTATTAGATTTGACAATTTCCCTCCCTTTGCAGTCGCATGAATTGTAATGCCTTGTACACATTTCTGCAGTTTCTAGGTAACACCGCTCTGGGTACTGCCAGTATCAACCTCTCCATCTGAACATCAGTGTAAACCACCTTTCCTACATTGTCGAAATGCTGACAATTATACAGGATCGCCATTTACTCCCAAAAACTATATGTCATAGTACCGCTACCAGTGGTTATCCTTGGGCATTGGATCATAATACTCTGGTCGGTCACCAACATCAGCGCGATCTGGGTTGATGGATCTGGGTGCGCTGTCGCAAGCAGTAACCCGAAGCTCTTCGTGGCCATGTATGTTTACAGTATGGGCTTCGACTTCATCATCATGTGTTTGATGGCATACAAACTTGGCTTCGTTAAATGAAACCAGCACAGGAGTCAAATTGTGCAACTCATGTTCATAGATGGTCTTGGATATTTTCTCACTGCATGGGTTCATTTCATTTATGCTTCGGAAGCGAGCCGCTAACGTATTCGATGATAGATTTTTGGTTAATCTCATAGCCGTGGTTAGCATCGATTGGCTGCTAGTGTCAGCTCTAGGCTCATTTTCTCCCACCAGGTTTTTTCTGTGCTTAACCTCAATTCCATCATGTCCATCATTGCTGATGCCCCTGCAAGCACTCTTGCAACCATATGTCTGATCTTTCTATTCTACATGCCACATCATATGAAAATTTCCAGATTGTCTCATGCCGCATTGTGCAGCGCTTGTATCAATTCCAACAGAAAGGAGTGGATATCTATAGGTTGGTACCCCCAACATACCCATGGGCATTCACGTTTATTCCCATGAAATAGTCACAACACGTCTAGCGTCCTTAGGTCTGGTCGTCAGAATAATGTCTCAGCTCACAGAACAGCAAATGAAGTCCTTGTTCAGGTTTGTGGTTCATTAAAATGGAGATCTTTGCTCATGTTCACCCACTAGATGAACACATTTGTGCGATTGGACGCAAGCTATGAGCTGCCTACACAGCCAAAGGCAGATGAAGATACAAACATTAGTACTGAAGATATTAAGCATCAGTTATAGGATGTCTTCTTGGTAGTAAGTGAACCACTCAGAACATGGATTGGGAATACTGCTAATTCATTTTATATCTTAGTTGGATAGGATGGTAATTTTAACATGAGGCGCATTGCATACGACCTAATTTTGTGCATTCTGAGGTCATGATATTCATATGGACTTGACACTTAAATACTTGTAAAAGTCATTTTGTTTTATTGGTTTTGCTCATTATAATCTGTTACCTACATAACATTCACTTTTCAGACTGTCCAATGATGCTCCTTTATCTCCCACTTGCTCAGAGCGAGAATTGAAGATCACAGCAAGAGCTGCAAGACCGACAAAGACAGCACTGAGGACATGTTTGTATACACACTGCACAGAAGTTTAACTTTCAAAACATTTAGAGATGGGGATACCAAATAGCACAGAGGACTAATACTGCATGGTGACAAGACAACGATTGATCTTGCATCTGCCACATAGATCCGGGACGGCAGCCCAGCAGCATTCAGGTTTTCCATCAAACAACACATGGTGATGCTCATCCGAACGCCCACCTCCAAGCGAATGACTATTCAACTCGTCCTTTCTCAACCCAGATCTTGACTGGTTTTTGGGACAAATGAGGCTCTTTCTGGAGGAAGAAGGCTACAAGTTACATCCTAAGTATAACCCCCTGCAAATAAACAAGCTAGAGCTCCATTACCGGTATGCATCTATGACATACAGATACCCCTTTACTCGTGCTCTCCCAAGCGATGGACTCTTGAATCAGCAGTGAGATTGAGTGACGGTTTACCAGTCCTCCTGAAACGGGTCGAGTTAGAGTCACCCGAATTCGAAATATCAGTCTTATTCTCAGCGCCATCTCTCTGCCTGGATCCCAGGAACCATTGTGTTCCTATGCATCATCTCAAATATGAAGAGTTTGGAATTCTTGTCCTGCCACTATTGCAGAAATTTGATGACCCTCCATTTGATACGGTGGGCGAAGTAGTCGGATGTTTTAGACAGATATTTGAGGTAGGCTTACCAATGCATGACAGACTTTTCCTGATCCATGTGATAATAGGGTATCCAGTTCATCCATTCATCTCTTCTAGTGATGGTCCAAAATTAAACATCATGATGGATCATGCAAAGCTGTATTCGAAAGGGTTTATTCCCAAGGAACCTTACATGAAGGCGGCCTGGTTTTGCCAAGTTGCACCCACACCGCATGTTGGCTGCAATGCTACCTCATCGACTTTGGTTACTCTCGCCGATATGATCCTGTGGATGGTATATCTCATGAATGGGTCCTACGAGGAGGGGATAAGTCGGCATCTGAGCATTGCAATCCTGATGATTTGCTGTGTAATCCTTTCCCCACTGATATATACTATCTTGGGAACCTACTCAGGGAATACTTCTTAGATATAAGTGATTGGAATTGCACTAGTCCCATATTTAATGTTACTGTTAGACCATAGACCAAGGAATACTGCCATCCTACTAGAATTGGTCTCGGATTTTTACGGCCATTAGTTGAAGACATGGTGTCAGAGAATCCTTCTGATCATCCTACTATTGATGATGTTGTGATGCAATTTGACGCAACCGTGAAACCGCTTTCCGTATTTTGTCTTCAAACATTGATGCAGTTAGGAGATCAAACACTCTTCTTTCCTTTCACCTATATTGCCCAGGGCTTGAAGTTTGCTCTGATGCTAAGGTCTCCCTTACTGAAGATTGCCACACCCCCTTCTCGTGTTTTATCTGCTCCACAGGACTTCTACACTAGTAAACGGCAGAACATTGCTGTTCCTACCAAATGATGGCGCCTATTCTTCAGCCTAAGTCAGACTTGTTACTCTACTTAGCGTCTTGTACAACTCTTGCGATGTAGATTCTGATTCATGTTACATGTAACAGCTCGCTGCGATACCCATAGATTCATTTGGTATGAATATCCTTGAAGATAGCCATCACTACAAGGAGTTATTCTTTACACACAACGTCACATATGAAGATGCTATTGTAGGAGGACTCGGAGGTGAAGGGTGTTTTTCTGGTTGATGAAAAGACTGAAGGCTCTATTAGTCTATGAAAACCCACCGCACCTCAAATTTGGGTATAGCGTCTCCATGTAGGAAGTTGGCTAGGTACGTGTACACTCAAACAAGTCCACGAGGTATTCATCTTCACAATGGCTGGCGTTCTATGTTTGATGGCAGCTATCAATACACCATGACGGTCTGCACCCTTCAGCTCCTCAAGACCATATCAACTACATGAACCTTACCGATTCTATGACTGGTCCTGTATTTTGGTCTAGCAACTATAAGACAAACTATTTTACACGGAAAATACTACAACTACTACTACTTAGCGACATAGATCAAAATCCAGAATACGAAACATCCGAGTCCGAATCTGAATCCGAATCCGAGTCGTCTTCATCCATCTCCAGACAAACATGCAGACCATTCTTGGACAATGAGTTTAGTCTGTCTTCGTCGCAACTTGTGAGGGACCACTCCATCTGTCCTTGGAGTATGATATTCAAAGAATGGAGCCATGGCCCAGCCATCTTCACTCTAGATGAGATCATCTCAACAAACTTGCAGTCCAAAAATGTCGCCTGGTAACAGAGACTGGACTGAAAGCTGCAAGCTTCAATAGATAGGGAACAGAGGTAAGGGACAACACAATGTTGTCCGCGATCATTGACCTCTGCCAAAGATAGGACAAAAGCACAGAGCGCATCATCATCCACCGGAGTCGTCTATACTACGATCTTAATCTTCAACTCAGAGCGAGTTGGCAACAATCTCAAAATGCTGATGAGATGATCATTCAGATGGGCGTGGGCAACTGTGAGCTTCGTGAGGGAACAGTCCAAGTTAGAAATCAGGACTTTGAGTGACTCGAGTGTGCCAGGCGGACAAAAGATGTTCCTTCCCTCATAATCACAATCCTCAGCTCTGGTAGCCAGTTCCATTTGTTTTAGTGAGGGCAACTCAAGGCTCCGAAGGAAGGAGCAATCACATGCAGACAGTGTGTGCACATTGGGATTTCGCACGTGGGGTGACACTTCAAAGGACGAAGGCATATCATGGGGAAAATCAGATGAGAGGTACTCGAATGATTGGAGTTGGCGACAATCACAGAGAATGGAAAGGAAGTGACACATCAGCTCATGACTCTCATATGGGCGTGTATCAGAGAAAGAGATTAATTGAGAAAATGGGAGGTTGACGTGCATGTTTCTTGAGAGATCAGTAAATTTGACGGTTTTGAGCAAGGGGGCCTGTGAAAAGGCTCCAGTCCAAGGATCGTGCACAGGGATGGAGTATTTGAGGCCAAGTGCAAGATGGAGGGATTCGAGCAAAGGTACATGTCCCTGAACGAGGGATAGGACGCTATAGATGTACTCTGGCATATCAAAATAGATGTGCCACCATCGGTAGGACTGCTTCATCAATAGCCGGAAACACATCATCCCCATCTTAGCATCATGCAAATGCTCATGGAAAAACTGGATAAAAAGTGGATACTGTCATGATTGAATCAATGCAGTGTCCAAGAGGTGTATCACATCTTTTTTTCTCCGAGTATCCCATGAGAACGAGACGACCATAGTAGACCACAACTGCAGGCACACTTGGGTGATGAGGTGTCTCCATGCCCCACATACTTGCCCGAGTCTCCAAGGTCCATTATTGGTATCTGAGACTCAAAAGCTGCCAGGAAAACTGTTGCCAAGACACATGACATACGGTCGAGGTGGGTCACGTGTTTGAAGGAATATCTCGATGAGAACATCTGAAGGAAGAGCTCAAATAGGGGAATACATAGCATGGTAATCCGCGTGTATTTGTTTCATGTACGCCTTCTGGTGTTCCAAAAAGGCAAGGGCGCTTCGGGCAGTAATGATATTGGCATCTATTTTCTTAGCTGCTTCGTCTACGTTTCGCATTGAGGCATTGAGAGTGGTGCGTAGAGGCATGTTGTCTCTGTGAGTGGCAAGTTCAGAAAGTTTATAAGAGAAATTCTTCAGCCAGTCATATTTAGAGGACAAGGATGCCAAAAAATCACTGCTGCATATCCTGAGTGTGAGCAATCTACTTGGATTTATATGTAACACTCACGGCGCATGGATTGTTTCGGCCATATTCCAATAAACAGTGTTTTCAACATTCACTGGTCAATGCTGGTGGTCAGAAGCAGAGATGTATTGATATCTATTTGGCCTGCAAAGTATACTTTATTGTTTTCAGATTGTGTCAGACCACTGTTGAACCTAGACTTCCATGGCAATGGCAACACCCAAAACTCCGAGAGAGCTAAGGAAATATGCATGCAATCACAGTAATCAAGGCTATGTGTTTGTGCAAGTGGTTCGGTGCACCTCCGTGCGGTCAATTCCTCTAGACGCAGGTATACACTTCGACTATACAGTTTGGAAGTAGTACCCTTTAGCAGTCGAGTACTAAGAGGCTCAGGCTGTAAGCCGAGGGGATCTCGATAAACGAGATTAAATGGAATCTGGTATGATACAGATACCAAGAAACTGTGCTAGATGCTTGGAACTGATCTAGAAAACATAAAACCGGTCTGGTAAACATGAGACTGGCCTAATAAACATTTGGGCAATCAAATAAATGTGAGGAGAATCGAATAGACATTTATACAATTGAATAAACGTTTGGAGAGTCGAATAAACGTGTGGGGGACTGAATAAACGTGTGGAGAACTGAATAAACATGTGCAGGCTTGAAACAGAGAGGTACTGGATGGAAATATGATAACTGAGTGTCACAGCAATACTGCACAGCAACTGGGGACAATGACAATGACGTGGGTGAACGATGCGGAGCTGGGCCTTCATGGAGGCAATAATACCCTATACTGGTGTGGGCAATGGATACAACGATGATGTAGAAGGTGAAGATGATAAAATGATCCTATCTGGTGAAATTGAAACGATGTTGCGGCATTAAAAGACAAAAGCAAGTTATCGGAGCAAGAATTTGTGTATTGGTGGTAATTAACACATCCAATAACGTTGAGACTATAGCAAGCAATGGGGGATAACCTGGAGCGAAAGAACTCCTTTCTCCTCTGTAGAATACGAGTTTTTATACTAAAAGTTCGGTTTTATAAATAGAAAAGATATCTAAGCATTGGTAAAGCTGTAAGTCATTGGATTAGTAAATCCATAGTAAATAGAAGAAGTTTTTGTCAGCTGAGACATAACAGCTTGTCTGTATTGCTGTGTCTGGAGGGGAAACCATGTGGAAGTGGAGAATAATGAGTAAACAGCTAGGTGCTGTTTAACTGCGGACTGTGAGGGTATGGTACATGTTCTGAGGTTGATAAATGGATATAAGCTGCTGTGAAGACTTGGCAAAGTAACAGCCTGAGTAACCGCAGTCTGGAGTATCCGTATTGGGTCAATATCTTTGTTGGAGGAGTGCAGGGTCTAAATGATGTCACTATGATCGAGGAATCAAGGGGCGCATCAATTGGGTGCCTAGGACTGATGCGGCAACTCCATTTTTGGTACGATCGTCAATGAAAGGTGTATTGCTGTGATCGGTCACAGAAATATGGAGAATAAACATGAACGGAAGGGTATTAACGTGGTTTGCTGAGTTATAACCGTGGTATATCATAGTTATTGAAGGATATCGAAGGGTGTAGCATATAATCAAAGGTTGGGGCATTAAATCGAGTACAGCAATGTAGGATAAGGAAGATGGGAGTTGAATCTGTTATTATTGGGTAATTGATGGATAAATCCACGAATTCTGAGCATACAGAGCCTGGAGGCTCATCACCACAACATGTGGCTTGATCCGCACGCCATGGCCTCGTCTTCCATGGATCAACCGGCCTGAGCAAGCCCGACGTGCTAAAAGACTACCCATGACTTGCTTGTCGTACACCGCAAAGAGGCAAGCATGACTCCCCTCCACAGGGGATGCATTTTATCTGTCAATTTGGATCCTTATACTGGCCCTGCAACCACTTGAATTGATTGATCATCTCGGCATACAATGTGATATTTGTGTCCAACAAGCGAGCAGTCATCGAGATCATCTCTTACTGCATAGCATGACAGAGCCTTCCAGTCAAACCCAGTGACATAAGTAGCAAGAAAAAGGTAGCAAGATGTCATGGCTTCTGAATGGGGTAAGTTGACAGGCACGTGGTCTGAGGTGGCCGTAAATGAAAGCCAAACACCAACACCATACTCAGTTAAGGTCATGCAGGGCTGATTTTCTCCTTTTATTCACCTTGATTCTGTCCTTCCTTCTATCTTTTCATCCCTATGCCTGTGATGGCCCATCAGTGACAGGCGACCCTGACACCGCCAAAGACATACAAGTTGTCCTGGTGCCCCTTGTTGACCCTGCTGGAAAGCTATATCCTGTATTTCTGCTTGGTTCTGACGCATCCAATGCTCAGTTTCGTCTGTGTAATCCACCACCAGCTGCTGAAAAGGTGACGTCCTGTGGTGCTGCATTCCTTTTTGTCTGTCAGGCAGCAGCAACTGAGGAGGGTCACAGTGACACCGGCATTCAACATACAGCTCGAAGATGTGTTGGACAGGAAGCATTTACCGCCTCTTGGTACATAGCTGGCTTGCCGTTCTTGTCTCATGACTGATCCCTTCCAAAGGGCTTAAGGATTTCAAGGTAAATACTCTTGTCCAATCGTCGCAGTTGGTGCGCTAAGCAAGGGCTTAGGAATGGCTGCTATATGTCGAGCTTGCTTCCAAAATCTGTACGTTGACCTGGCTATATGCATATATGCATACTCAAAGACTGACAGTTATTTGATCCTCTGGCTCAGGGAGTACACCGTCAAATATAGGCAGTGGGAAGTTACATCAAGGCTACGACAGAGCGAAACTCCCGCCTACCTAGGTATCTGGCCAAGACATAATTCGTCGCAGCTTGCCATGTTCTACGCCCAAGCCAAGCAGACCTTCCTAACCCCAAACACCAACAATGAACTCAACCTCCCCTCGGACGTTCCCACTCCTTTCCACACCTCAAATGGTTCACCACATCCCGATCCTGCCATATTCAATCAAGTAGCAGTCGAAGTCCAGAAGATTCTTAAGGAAAGTCTCCAGCACTTTGTCACCGCACAATTAACAGTCGTGTTTTGTGTGGTTTGATCGCAGGAATCTTCTGCTGCTTAGTAGGCACCATGTTCCCCCTGGTATACAACATAGTCAAAGGCCATCCGTGGTGGTTGCATCTCACAGCATTACCAGGACTCTGGCTTGGCCTTGCCTTGTTGCTCACAAGCTTGAATGTTATCTGTTTTCCCATTTACGTGTTTGGTGACTGGAGACAGCTCAAATGGTTTGAGCTTTCCAGACCACCCATCTCGAAGCCCCAGCCGTTATACAGCTCGCATCGAGGCCAGATGGTGGGCTCGCTGATCTCCAGGGCTATTCCACCCCCACCCACTCTGACACCTTCCCCAATGGCTCATATACATCCAGACTTTGCTGACCATCAGCTCATTAATGCACTACGACCATTCTCGTTTGACAATGGACCTGTCCCCTAAAGGCTCAGATACGATTCGTATATCCCCATCTTACTACGATGCAAATTCCATCGAAGGACCCGCAACGTCGCCTGTATCTATGTACAAACCTGGCTCAGGCTTTTCTGACAAGGAAGACAGCAGCAGCAGCAGCTCTATTCATCCACCCATTCGACGGCTCTACAGAGGACATCAGCGATTATGAATTACCAAACCCAAACAAGCCTCTTCCAGAAGAGCTCCAGCGGATATCAGAATTCAACTTTGATACCCTCTCTTAGCCTACAAAACACATGCATTCTGACTCCGTATCCCCCCCGACATGCTCTACATCGAACCTGAGACGCCTGTCCCCGAGCTCGGCAAGTCTCCCAAAGTCCTCAGCCGTCCAGGTGCAGTATCAACAAATGAATGGTCGTCATCGGCAGCACCTATTCAGCACCTTCTTCACTAGATGAGAAGCATGACACCATGGTTAAACCCAAGGTTTGAAAGATGGGCAAAAAACATGGACGAGTCCCTAATTCGGAAGCAGGCTGTTCCAGTGTTTGCTTTGCCGCTGATGCGTGTACTAAGCTGGATGCATCTCTGCCTCTCTCTTCACATTCTTTGGCTGGGGCCTCATTTCAATCAGCCTCTGAGATCGTCACCGGTGTTGGTGATAAGCCAACGATAGGAGCGCAGGACGAAGTAATGACGATGTGCTTCAATGAGTCACTGGTATACTTGCAATCAGCTATGACCGGACTTTGAACGAGGGACACGTACCTGCCTTTTTTCGGAGCGCTCTTCAGGATCTCTTCTACCTCTGACAGCAAGTCAATCTGTTCTGTTCGCAATTGTGAGCATACTTCTTTCATACGGAAGACGAAGCGCACCACTGGGGTCATCGGCAGACAAATGGACAGGCGAAACAGCATGGATGATAGCATTGACACCTTTCACACCATCGTCAAAAGCACTGATCTTCACATGTGTTTTCAGCTAAAATGCATAAAATCTGGAGAAACTACGTACCACGCTAATATCTCCAGCGGTAATGAGCTTGAGCTTCCGTAAGTCAAGGAGATGTTTTCCCCTTATTTTGGACTGCGGCACGTACTGAGCAGCCTCCTTTAAGGCCACCGACAATCCAAGTACCGACGAAGCTGTTGGCACCAGTGACAAAGACTATGGAGTTGGTGTCTGTAACCGCGGGCATTTTATCAAACAAAAGGACATCTTGACATGTTTAAGTAGGGTATCTGAATAAGCCACAGAGATGATGCATCAGTGCCACGCAAAGACCTGGGATCTTCGCATGGAGGCTTGATTTGTCCCGAGTTCACGTCTTGTGTGTGAGAGAAGAAAATATATAAGGATTGCTGAGCCATTGCAAATTCATCCAATGTTAATTTCAAACTACTTAGGGAATACTCCGAAAAAGGAAACCAGAATACTATATCTGGGAGGTCGATAATGTTTGTAATTTCGTAAAGGCAATAAAGATGTACAGAGAAAGAGATAACAGTACTACATAGACATTATTTTTCTGTTTTGTTGTTTTTCTCATGTTTTTCTGTAGAACGTAAATGAGTCTGGCACGCAAAAACTGGAGACGTAAAATCACAACAACGAAAAAAGAAAACACAGCAAACAGAAACAAGGAAGTGAAAGATATCCGCTTAAGTGAGATACAAGCCGCCGATTCGACCTGCAGATTATTCAATATATCAGCTATAGTAATTATAAATGAGATATCCGAATTTACCTTTAGAAACCCATCCTGGAAAGGTCGCCCTTTGCCCACTCAGTAAGATTCTCGCGCTTTCGCATCGACCTGCATGCCTTGATGTTGGAAGGGTTGGACCTAGAAACTGTCGGCACAGTCATTGTGCCCACTGTAGAAGAATCCAATAGGGTATCCGTTGTCAAATAGTCCTCGCTCATAATCTCCACTTCACAATCCTTCCTCGTGATATTATATCCCCCCCACGAACCAGCGTTCCACTCCGCACTCCACGCATCCAAGACGAAGAACATTGTGTCTCTGAACCGATATTTCCTCTGATAGAACGTCAAGCTCGACTTGGGAGGGATGTTCAAGGTTATCGTTTTCTCGAATCCCGACATCATCTCGGTACTCGAGAATACCTTCGTCGAAACATCCATTGATATCGACAATCCCTTGTAAGCAGCTCCCATCCCAACAGAGACGGAAACCTCGTTGCCTTGGGTGACTTTGAGCCCCGTCGTATACTTGAGGGAGTACGTTTGCGTCGCGGTTGTGTTGTTCTCCCAAGACATCTTGTATACCCAAGTGGTGTCGATGAGATAGGAGTCCCTGGCGGCGTAAAATGCCTCATTTGCATAAGAGTAGTAGATAGTGGTTCGACCAGACTTGACCAGCGCATTGCCATTTTTGGGCTTATAAACGACGTGGTCAGAGAATCCACTCTAGAGTATCCTTTTAGCACTTTGAACACAATACGAGATAGTCATTGACCGACCATGATTATAAAAGAAGAACGGTTGGTCAAAAGGCAGTTGGAGAATGGATGGACTGATTCAGAGAAGATGCAATCGTTGTGTGGTTTACCTTTGCTCATAGGATTGTCACTTTTATACGACTTATGCATTCATCCTGTCAAGTCGATTGTATAGGCGGGCTCGGTCGCAATATACGACTGGAATATCCACAAGTCTCAGGAAGCATCGGCATTTTTCAAACGCCCCTTCTATGAGTAGCCTCATCGAGGTCGTAGAACGGTGATGGGAGACACAGTCACTTACCGGTGCGTCAGCCTGTCTTCCTGACTCATATGTCGTAGTCTTAGTAGGTTCTCTGGTCTATCATTCAATGCCGCTTACTGTATCCGCTCATCAGTTTATCATGAGAATATAGATACGTTCTTTAACCGCCGTCTTCACATTCAGTTTGATGTGGGTTCTGTGGCGCAACCATTGAGCTGAACGTGGGATATGTATCGCGAACGTCGACTTACCAGATCATGCGCCCTTGTTACGTGGCCCAAGAAGTTGGGTACGCTTTTTCCATCCAGACCGGCATCGAACGTAACATTGTAGTACGGGTCCAAGTTCAGACAGAATTGGATTATTGGTGCCGAACTGGCCATCCTATTTGCTGCAAGGTCCAGTGGCATTGGGTAAGAGTGCACAGTTTGAACGACCACACTCTACGTTGAAATGCTTTCACATAATTTTCATGAGCAACTGTATTGAGAATGGCTCCGGTACTAGCAAACAGCGGAGCCAAGGGAAACTCGAAGAGCATACAGACGGAATTGAGTTGAACGAGGTGAAAGAAGTTGGCTGAGTGTCTTGATGTTCGTCGTTTGACAGCGAGAAGAAATCGGAGAGTAGAAAATTAAATACTCCGGTTTGCGTATTTTGTGATAGATGATGGACCAATGAGAAATCCAAGGAAGAAAACTTCTCGTAGAATACGGAAAGCTCTTTTTTTATGACCGTCTAGATACAGAATCTCAGAATAGCCATTTAGGCGCTCTGATTAATCGCCTTTACCTTCGGATCTGGCACCAAAAGGGCAAGTACGCATTCCCAGCAGTAGAGCAAAGAAAAAGTTTGGTATACTTCGTTCTTTCCGCAATATCTCGATCCATGCGGCAATGAGTCGAGATATCTCAACGTGCAATTCGATAGGTCTGCCTGCGTGGCCAAGGGAGGAATGGGAAGTGATAGACAAATGCGCAGCATATCTGTGTATACTTTAGCTTCCGGAATGTCAATAGAACGAGTTCCACCGGTGAGGTGGTGACATAAGGAAAAATCGACCAGACTGAGAGAGTGGCGTCAACGCCACTAAGGACCGATACCGAGATCCTGCATCGTCATACATATTCTGCCTTCAACGAGCACGAGCCCTTGCTTTCGATCGTAACCGGTCAGCGTCGAGCAATAGTAAATGGACATGATCACTAACTCCGATGTAAAGAATTGCAATCTAACCCAAGTCTGTATTGTTTGATTGATCCACAAGTACTTACTCTGAAAAAGGACCGAAGTTTAGCACTACGGTTCAGTACTTGTTCGAAGAGTGTGGGTCGTAAACTTCGTTCGCCACCAATTGTTTCTTTTCGCTATGTGCTTGTACGTCTTCCCGCTTGTAATGGTCCCCACCCTGTGACTTGCTTCGTTGTCACCATGGTAGGATGCAAAATCCCGATTACACATTAAAGATCATGCTCCGTTTGACTCCAATGAAGGGCGACAGAGCGCGAATTCTTGCGGGGATGCCTGCATGGGGTTGACACATTGAATACAGAAGCACATTGAAGCAGTTTTGAACTTTACTTGAAAAAGAATAATCAGTAGGATCAACTTTATTGTGGTTTCCTGGATAGAGAGGACAAAGGGTCGACAAGGATAGTAGTCGCACTTCCAGTGCAGTGTTGTTTGATATGACAAGGATCCAACAGATGGAATGTGTTCGTGTACGAATGCGAGAGAATCAGAGATTATGGATCCTCGATGCCTTGAATATGCAACCCCCGTCGCAGACGCGACTTGCACGTGCAATGTGTCGAAGAGAGACGTGGCAAATTGAGGTTCATGGTCCATAGTAATGACGGCGTCTGTAGGAATACATGTAGATAAATATCGAAGACGGCAAACGATGTATGTTCTTCCAAATGAATGAGTGCCAGCCGCGATTGTGACCGTTGCTTCAGGGCGGGCTGGGCTCATGATGACGCGTCGTCTGGGCACAGCCACCGCCTGACCGTGACTTCAGGGCCACCCCATGTTGGCTCCACAAGAATTCGTCGACTATCCTTGGAGCAGTTTGAATCTGAAGGTCAGCAGTTTGTAATTGGACCATGCTTCCTGTCATAGACTCATAGCAGCAATGAAATGCGTTACAGGGTGGGGGCCGAATAAGTAGGAAAAATGTACAAGCAAGCAGCGAACTTGGAATGGTTACAATCCACAATCACAGTGATTGCATCCGAACCTCCAATAAGTACCGAAGTTTATGATTATTGAACTTTGGTATCTGTGCAATGCGGTATTGGCTTAACTTCAGTCTCGAGATGTTTGTAGACTTGATTCGATATTCGATTGGACATTCACGACACACGTTTCTCCACTTCCTGTTGCTTGATGTTATGACAGTTTGTCGTACATTTACGCATACAGAATATGTGCGACGAAGCTGGGACCCCAACATCATTTCCCGTTTGAGTTGATGACAACCCATTCCATTGACGTTCTGGACTCTCAACTGTAAGCTGCTCATTGGTCTGCATGACAGGGGAGACCCATCACATCGCACGTTCAGGTAATTCGTCTCTCACAACAAGGTAACACTAACAGGGCCAATGCAACAGTTTCTGTCTAGGATCCTCACCTAGACGATCGTCAAAACATTCAAACTACTTATTACTTCCGTCTGGATGCTTTTTTGCTGGATAGGCCACTATCACAAATCACGCGGACTGGAGTATTTAAGTCTACGTCACTCACTGATTCCTTCTCCCGTCAAAAAACGAGCGTCAAGCCTTCAACTGAGTGACTCGCTTCTTGGCTTCGCACTTCTCCATTCTGTCTGTATACCTTTTCCCTCGGTTCCGCTGTATGTTAGAGCCGGAGCCATCACATTACCGTCACGACTTCACGGAGCCATTCTCAATACAGTTGCTCATGAAAATTATGTGAAAGCATTTCAACGTAGAGTGTGGTCGTTCAAACTGTGCACTCTTACCCAATGCCACTGGACCTTGCAGCAAATAGGATGGCCAGTTCGGCACCAATAATCCAATTCTGTCTGAACTTGGACCCGTACTACAATGTTACGTTCGATGCCGGTCTGGATGGAAAAAGCGTACCCAACTTCTTGGGCCACGTAACAAGGGCGCATGATCTGGTAAGTCGACGTTCGCGATACATATCCCACGTTCAGCTCAATGGTTGCGCCACAGAACCCACATCAAACTGAATGTGAAGACGGCGGTTAAAGAACGTATCTATATTCTCATGATAAACTGATGAGCGGATACAGTAAGCGGCATTGAATGATAGACCAGAGAACCTACTAAGACTACGACATATGAGTCAGGAAGACAGGCTGACGCACCGGTAAGTGACTGTGTCTCCCATCACCGTTCTACGACCTCGATGAGGCTACTCATAGAAGGGGCGTTTGAAAAATGCCGATGCTTCCTGAGACTTGTGGATATTCCAGTCGTATATTGCGACCGAGCCCGCCTATACAATCGACTTGACAGGATGAATGCATAAGTCGTATAAAAGTGACAATCCTATGAGCAAAGGTAAACCACACAACGATTGCATCTTCTCTGAATCAGTCATCCATTCTCCAAGTATCTTTTGTCGAACTTGAAGCCGACGAAGCCATTCTCATTACCATGGTTGGTCTTCCGTCGCCTCGTATTGCATTCAAAGATGTTGACATTATGTTTAGAGCCAAAGATTTGCCGATTATGTCGTTTACAAGGCCAGCGGCGGTGACGCTCTGGTCAAGTCTGGTCGGACCACCATTTATGAGCGTCCCCGTCGACCAGACGACATTCTACGTCTGCAAGGATACTTATTTTGTCGACACTGCTTGGGTCTCTCAGATGTCCCTATCAGAATACCACCGACTCTGACCAAACCTACACCCTCGAGTATACGACAGGTACTAAACCTACCGAAATCCGCCGACTTTCCAAATCTATTGGAATCGGGGCTTCATACAACGGCCTTGACGATGACCATGGATGATCAAACGAGGTATTCTCCGATTTCGAGACGACGGAGAGTGTCACGAAGACAATTTCGTTGACTGTCCCCGCGAGTTCGGCGTTTGACGTTCTATCAGAAGAAATACCGATTCAGAGACTCGATGTTCTTCATCTTAGATACGTCGGGCGAGGAGGTGAATCGTTGGATCTCCGGATGGGGATGGTGTCCTGACG
>JAUDZF010000091.1:0-69274 GCA_030407055.1 Armillaria mellea | reverse complement strand
GACAACCCCAATTCTATAGCCAGTCGTCAGAACAACACAGGACCATAGATGAAAAAATTGCAGACCAAAGAGGATGTCGCATTCAGAGCGTAGGACAGGACAAGGCCCACCAATCCAGCGTCGACGCCAGTAGTTATTAGCGCAACCATAGACAAGGTGGCCACTAAGAATATGATGGTGGCGCCCACTGCCTCAAGTCGCACCGACAACCATCGGTTGACCGAAATACTTGAGAGATAGCAAATTTGATTGCGATCAACGCGACGTTCGTTCGCGGCAATGAAGAGAGATCCTTGATTGAAGGCGCGGATGGTCGAAAGGCCAGCGAGTGACTCAGAGAACCACGCAAAGATGGGTGAACGAGACACCCGCATCCAAGCGTTTGAGTTCTCGAGAGGTGGCAAGATAGTATCTGCACGATATATCAGAGGTGCATTCGCCGAAGTCTAAATGTGCATACGTACTTCATCACTTGCAGGTAGAAATATCCCAAAGGAATAACGGAGAGAAGGAAGAGGGGAAGCTAGTTCCAATGACTAATGCTATAAACACGCAGACAGCGAGAGTTCTGCATAGATTTTGAATGGCGCGCGCCAAGATCTGGTCAACAACATATGTGTCACGAGAGAAAAGATTCAAAATCCTGTGGGTTTTGTTGGTGAGTTTTGATCATAATCACTGAATTAAACTAACCGGCCAGTAGGAGTCAACTCGAAGAAGCTAAGCGGTGCATGCATGAGAGACTCCAGCATCTGCGAAAATCTTGAGTTCATTTCCAGTACTTATAGGAGTGACTAACGGCGTCATGGAGTCGCTTTGCGCTACGCAAAGAGCATAACACCCACATCAAAATGGCAGCAGCTCCTCCCAAAAGGATGGAAGACAACGACACCGCGCCGTAGATGATGAGATACTTCAGCATTCCGGCGTTGCTTCCCATTTCCCTGTTGTGTTCTCCCCAACTTCGAAGAAACAAGATTTCCAAGGACAGATGATGCTTGTTGAGCAACAATCGCAGCTAAAAAGAGAGAGAATCCTGTTTTTGAAGCAGCACGGATGTACTCGGCATAAACATGGGTCTTGACTCGGCCTTGTTCTATATGTTCCCTGCTCAAGCCGGTGGACTCGGGGGATCGAGTCGGAGACGGTTTGGCGATGACTGCCTTGGAGAAACTGGATCGGTCCCTAAATTTCTCAGATAAGGTGATATCAAACTTGACTGCTTCAAGGTCTTCCTCTTCGATTTTGGTGTGGTAGCACCACTGCCTCCGGTAATGAATGGCGTAGAGGTACCAGACGAGCTTGAACTCCTGCCATGGCCGTGTCTGTCCAAACATTTTCAGATATAGTAAGAAGAAGGGAGCTTCACATACACGAGTCTGCTTAGTTCTCCCTCGGGCATGGCCATCAAAGAATCATAGCTTCCGATCTCGAGTATGATACCCCGGCGTATGAATGCGAGCTGATCGAACTCTCTAACAAACGCTATGCTGTTGGTGACTAAGATGCGAGCCTTGGAAGCAAGTATTCCCTGGGGGCCGATACATTTGCTGCAACGCTTGAGAAGAATTGATTGATAAAAGCTGGTAGCGACTCACTGAATATGTGTCGTGCAACATGGCTGTCTACCGCCGCCAAGCAATCGTCAAGAAGCACGCTGTAACCAGAACCTGTTAGGAAAGATGTGCAGGCAAAAGAAAAACAGAAACTTACAGATCTGCGCGGGCGTAAACGGCGCGAGCTAACGCGAGACGAGCTCGCTGACCACCGCTGAGCTAGAAAAAAGGATACATAAGAACGCTCATCACAGTGCACTTGGAGAGGACATACCGTAATGCCTGGAAAGAAGGCCCAATAAGGATGAGACTTTTCAAACCCAAACAATTACTTTCCTTTTTCTCCGACTTCCGTCAGATCACCTTGGGGCAACAACGCCAGATCAGGTACCAGAGCACAAGCTAAAAATATGGTTAGGCCATGGACAACACAATGTACTTGCAACTATGGCACCTTCGATGACAAGGTTATAGAACACCTCATCATATTCATGAGAGAAGAGGATATTGTCTCGGACAGTCGCTGAAAGAATCCTAGATATGAAGGTAAGCTTGAGGACGGTGCAAGAGCCAAACGTGAGTATACCAAGGGTTTTGCGGACAATATGCAACGGTGCCATAGACAGTGAGATCCCCTTCCTTCCTAATCATATCGCCAATGATGGCAGACAGCAGACTCGTCTAAAACGCGGAATTAGGACTACTAAACGTAACTGCCGAAGTGAACGTTACCTTTCCGCACCCCACTTTACCGAGGACTCCCAACAACTCTCCTTTTCGGACAGTAAGGTTGATGTCTTCCAGGACAGGTTGAATGGCTTCTGCGGACCAACCAAAATCCGCATTTCTGATGGACAATACCTGTAACGTTACAACTTTAGGAACACAATGACGAGTCATGACGAGGCCACTAACGGTATCACCACGTTGCAGATTGGGTTTCTCTATCAGTTTGCGTGCGTCCGCTTGTAACTCATCTGCTTCTAAAAAGTCCGAAAGTCGCCTGATCGAAACAATCGCTTCGATGAGGTTCGAAGTCACTTGGCTGAACTATACGGTGGTCAGAAGGAGGCTAATATGGAAGTGTGAAATTTTACTTGCCATGGCCAACGGAAATTGAAGCAGCATGAAAAGTGATATGGCGGGGAAAATGACGTCAGATGTTAGCGGTTTAGAGGAGGTCAAGGCAGCGACAGCAAAGGAACTGAACGCCACAAGTAGAGGGATACCAGTCCATAGCATCATGTTGAGGGACTGAATCTTCGTTAGTAAAAAGGGGGCCTAAGATAGAATGCAACTAACTGTGGCGATGCCTATTTTCCTCAGCATCTTCAACTCTTTCTCATTTCGGACAGTCAAAATCTTTCGTAAAAAGGCATATTCCCAAGCATAAAGCTTAATGCTCTTGATGTTGGACAACAACTCGCTCATCAAACGAGTTCGCATATCACGGTTCTTCATTTGTGTTTCTTGCATGCGTTTCAGGATACGAGCAATGACTAAAATTAGGAACGTCAAAATTGTGCTTCTTCGATTGGTGGATACACTTACAGGTGTTCAAAGGGACCGAAAACATCATTATAGCAACACCAACGAAGGCAGGCCATCCGAGCATGTTGTACAGGGAGATAAATGCCAGCGTAATCTTAAATGGGTCGTTAGGGCACTGACTTGCGGTGAAATATACTTGAGATACCTGGAAAGGGCCCGATATAGAGATCAACCCAAACTGACAAAAGTCCTGCAGTCTCGTCGCATCGACAGACATCAGATTAACAATGTCGCCGGATGCCCGTCCTCGTTCGTCATTGGAAAGGACTAAGGCCTTTGTATAAATGACCGAAACGAGCCCTGAGCGTACTCTCAGTCTGAAAATGGGAGGTAAAACCCTCATCACTACAACGAACAATGAAAATGCCTACCCAGTTTCAAATGCAATTTGGAAGTACTACATAAATCAGTGAGACACAAGAGTTAAGATACGTGAAGCGGTGACAGTCATACCTGGTTTAAGATGACAGTTTGAGCGACTGACGCAACGAACATGAGTACAGCTATCGAAAACCCTTCTAAGGGGTGAGGCTTGGTAGAGTCAGGGGCATATCGCGCGCTTTGACATATCGATATGTATGATAGAAGCCAACGCAGTAGTTGCGGTTGCAGAAATGAAAGACAGTCCTGGAGAAGCTTCATCCCAGCTGCTAACGCGTAAGGACCACCATATGAGATGAATAGGGCTTTCCATAAGGAACTGAAAGGAAGGATGTAAGAACTGGGACTACATGCAATAGAAGGTACCGACTGTTTTTGCAGTGCATCATGCAAGGTTTGCCCAATCTTCTCGGAAGCATCTTCAGGACGTAGAGACGGTAGATCGTTCTCAGAAATATATTCGGAGGCACCTTTCTTCATAAGGGGCGTCATCCACATGAAGAACTATTACAGTCCTAGTAAGTAATAAGCTGAAGAATTGGTAGACCGTGCCTACCCATCGACTAAAGATATTCGCCGTGATGATCGGGTTTTCAGCGTGCATGTCCTCAGAAATCTTTTCTTCCGATCCCCATTCCGGCCCGACACATTCCAGAAGGAAAGATAGGACACCAAGTCCTGCTATGATGGACTTGATCGTGAATAGGATATGGTTGAAACCATTCGTTAATACAGTTCGCGTCCAGATAGCATATACAAGAGAATGGAGAGGCCAGTATATGAGCAGAATAGTGGACGAATTCCTGGCTCGAGTATGATTGAAGAACGTCAGAACAACGGCAGCTGCGAGCGAAAGAGATTCAAAGATGTAAGCCTGGAAAACGGGTACGGATATCTTTGCGTATACGGTGTAGAGAAGATTGGCGACGCTGAGGAAGAATGCAAGGGTAAGGAAGAGCTGTATTGTGTTAAGGTTCAGAACAGGATGTGGTGAAAGATTGAGGGACTCACGATCTTGACAGCCAGTATCCATCGACTCTTGAGCGACCGCTTCCTCGATATTTGGGCAGCAGAAAGCGATAAGCATTTTGCAGCAACTATCGCCAGCAGGAGCGCGTAGAGACCGGAGAAGAGGATACCTTCCTCAAAACAGAGAGTAACATCAAAGGGACGAATACGAGAAACAATATTCCAGCCCTCTGTGTCGCGACAGGTGGCCATGATTGCGCGTGATTGCGTGTGCGACCCGGGGAAGGAAAAGGACAAGGTCCAGCTTATGAAGAATAACTGATGGACGCCTTAGTAATGGCCGCAGCTATTCGGCCTTGTTCCGGTCCGATTATCCGCATTCGTCACTGACGGATTGGGGTCCGAACAACGTACATAGCGTTGAGCGCGCGAATGATTCTATGTGTACAGTGTCATGCTTCTACGTTTATCGATAAAGTCTGTTTAGTGAGCAGCTCAGTTCCTGTTTGTCGCGTCTACTTTGCTCCCAACTTATGCACGGCTTCCAAAAAGTCCAGCAAAGTGCTTGCGCTCCATGCTTGGGTATTGCAAGAGTCATGGCAGTACTGCCCGTTCTCGTTCGTGAGCTCAGGAATCCCCGCCCAAGGATCACTGCGGATGTGTTGACGTGGTGTCAGCAGAATTTGATGCAGATGATGGAGAGTTTGCTTAATGTCCTATTAAACACGCAAGTTAGTAGGAAACGCCAAAGAAGGATGAAGATTCATACGGTTTTCCCTTCTCCCGCACGACTGTCGAAATCAAGATACGCCCTCAAAAAGAAGCCCAATGGCCATCCCCATTCAGGACCCTGTACAGAATATCAGAATCCGTCAATATGACACTTAAGAGTGCACTAACGTTGTGATAATTCAGTCCTTTCGCAACGGATGCGTCGTTGGAATCATTCGAGTTGTCGTAGACTGGGCGGTATTGAAGGTCTTTCGGATCCAAAGTCTTCATACCGAGGGGAGCCCGAAGAATCTCCTCGGCGATTTGTAGCGCGCCTAGACCATGTTGAGGATCGAATAACTCTGGAGCAACCGCCATAGCAATGGGAAAGTTAGGCCTCAGTTGGTAGTCAGACCACTCTCTCCCAACTCCGGATCCATACACGTCCTTGTATATACCTCGTCGGTTCACCAGGTTAGACGTGACATTATACTTGGGATCGGCAGACGGGTCTACCCAAGACGGTTAGCCAACCATTCAAGGAGTACGAGCTATAATAGCTCTCTCACCGAGAGGGACGTAGTAGCATTTTTCGAACGAAAACTGAATGAGGTCTGACCATTGCTTGTATGTGATGAGACATTCCTTGCTGTCAACTAACAAAATCAGTGTTGGAGGAGAACGTAATTCCACGGAAAAAAAGGCACTGACTGGTCGTACGAACACCTTTGAACGGGAATTGATCCGCTTGAGATAGTTGATCTAACCAACGAAGCGCGCTTTTTAGCAGTCCAGTGATTTCGACCGGTGCGCCATCTCTGGGAGTCCCTGGAACACCCTTTGTTCCAGCCTTAGTGGATTCACCCATCTTATCCATCCACGTCCCGCAGTTGTGACGGTTTCCTCCAAAGATTAACCCCGTACTCCAATCGACCTTGATATCAATATTGAATCCTTCGTCCCTCATTTGCATGTCAAGATTAGGACCTGCGTTGTACTCTCTGAAGTGAATACCATCCGCGTGCCGCTGAAGAATCTCTTGTATGATCTCAGCAATTGTGGTTGAGTATGCATATGCACGGGTATCGTCCCAAGGTACCCACGTGTCGTCCTTCGGGAACCGGCGCTTCACCTTTTCAGAGAGAAGGGACAGTCCATCTGGAGCGTTGGTAACATAATCCTGGATGTTTTGAAGCATCCACCACGGTGAATCTCGAGAGTTGTATCTATATGAGGGTCAGCCAAACAATCTCTACGGTGCACTGACAGCTGACCTAGGACTGCGAAGCGAATCTAAAAGATTTGGTATCAAGCCATGCTTCAGTGTTGAGGCGAAAGCCAGAATATGCTTTTTGGCAGCAACATAGTTTCCAGTCGTCAGGAACAATCCTCGGAGAGATATGAAAACGTCACGACCCCAGCATCTCGCCCAGCCAGCTGCGAAATGAGGGAGTCCAGCTGCTAACGACGGCGTGACAACACCTGGATCAAGAGACGCTGATTGAACAGTGCCGTACATCTGAACTGCACACAGGGCCAGGTCCTGCGTAAAATCATGTCCGTTTGAAATGAATTCCGAGCATTGTTCGACCACAGACCGTCTTGCAGCTTTGTACGCCTCAGATATGATGAGCGCAAAGTATTTGGGGCGTAAGAAAGGAGGAACAGTAGCCTTCACGCGTTCGAATCTTTCGCTGAACCATTCTGCCGCTTGTTTGATTTTAGGCAATTTGTCGGCTTGTCTGTCAAAGACAAGATCAGCAGTGTTAAGCAGGCAAAAATGTCAAGGACATACTTGAATAGACGAGCATGAACGTAGTCTAAAGCCCATGACCCATCTCTCAAATGATCGCATAAAGGATGTCCGAGATCGTTGTATCGCATGATATGTCTCAAAGAATGCATCCAGCCTTCGAGGCCACAATAGACTGCCTTTCCCAGACCAGGTACCTCATAAACACCGAACTCTCCACCGGTCGCATCACGCTCTTCTCCATCTGCGCGGTGCAAGATAACGTTCAATTCAACGAGATCGAGTGCATCAAACACTTCCTGCGCACCAGAGGCGCAGAATGCATCCAATGATGCATCATAGTCTTTCAGATGTGTCTTGAACAGCATAATACTGCCTGGTGGGAAGTATTCGGGGACAACTATCTCGGAATATGGGCCTTCGTGATCATGGCCTTCAGAAATATCGAGAGGAAGCATCTCGACAATCTTTGCAGGTAGTCCTGTAAGGGTCGTTGGATCGCTAGGAATTTCATATGACTGAATATCGACGCTGGCACCCAAAACAAAGTCGACTTTTGTTCTTCGCAGTTTGATAGGTGACACTGATCAAACGTCAGCACAATAGAAACTTGCAATAGAAACATAGGACTTACTACAGCCTCGATCCTTAGACCCTTTATGGAAAGCGGTGTGAGCGACGAGTAGGTATCCTTTCTGAGTTCCAGGATGAACACGCGAAAGAACGATGTACTACGTAAAGGGAAAATCTTAATATGTCTTGGATGTCTGGAGAAGAAAACTTACGTCGCCTTCCTGATGTACATGGCCTTCCTCGTAAGCTCCCAGAACCATTTCAAGATGGAGAGAGTTGAGAACCCGTTTAACTTTGGCGATACCGCTGCCTTCTCCAAGCCCGGTAATTCCATACTTCCTCTTCTCTCCGACAAGATTGAGCAACTTTGGATATAGGTCATCAAACCCTTTGACAGATCCTATTGCTGAATAACTAAAAGTGGTGAGAGCTCCAGTCGACAGGGCATCTTCTGCGGAGCGCTTGTCCATGGGTGACTGATTATCGTGCGTGAGATCGTAAAGTAACGCGTGTGGCATAGAACCATTCAACGGTCTCACGATTGCCTTTCGAACAGGTCCTTTGCCAGTTGGCGACGCAATTTCTTCCAAACTTGTCAGACACGCGCCATCCATAGAACCTGTAGCAGAACATTAGAACGTCGAGCGCGCGAAGTCATAAAATGAATGCTTACCGACTGGTTTTCCAACGCCGTGCCTATATAGCAGTCTAGAATACTCCTTTGGGTCCCAGCCATTCCCGCTTTCTCTGATAAGGCTGTTGACACCCAGACGTTTCACAAATAATATGTCCATCTCCTCGCTGCCAGTGAAAAGCTCGGCGCAGACGTAGAGATTCGGATTGACGACACGAGCCGCATCCAGCATCCAAACACCGACGTGAAGAGGAGTGGAATGGCAGTTATCGATCCGGAAACCGTCGAATGTCTTCGCCAGAGCGGTAACATATTCAGTCATATGAGACCAAAGCCATGGATTATCATCTGGGCCATTCCCATAGCGTAGTTTGACGCAATCACCCCAGACAATGACTTCCCGCCGGAGATACGCCTTAGAGGGAAGTTGAGCAAAATTTTGTAAAGGGTCTGCAGCCCATATCCAGCCGTTGTTGGCCAAAGAGTACACGAGAGGATCTGCGTTGGGCTTGGAGAGACGAGTAAAATAAGGTTCAACAAGCGGCGACCTGGAAAGAAATGTAAGTTAGCTGAATGAGCACAAGAGTTCTGCGCCCTACGTTTTAGAGATCTCGCCCAATCGAGGTCCGTGCTCATCCAATCGCGTGTACGTTAGTCGGTTCTTGACGCCAGACAAAGCTATTCGGGTATCTTCTTCCCATTCCTCGTACAAGGGCACATTTATAACGTCCACGATACGAACCCAAGCATCAGCAAGAGCATCGGTGTCATGAACGTCACGAAATGCTGCCTTCACGAAGCCAGCAGCGACGGGGGGTTCGACGTGTACGCCCAATCTCGAAGCCAGTTTTCCCAAACCGACAATCTTGTTCTCAGAACGAAGAATCTCTGCCAGTGTGACAACTGATTTCCCTTCAACATCCGCTCCCGACCACGCGGTAATTTTCTGGGAGTCAAGAGCTGACTTGACAGAATCTCGCTCGCGTTTCGGATCAAGGACATAGTACTGCCAGAAGTTCAAGTTTCTAACGACGCCTTCGAACTTTTTCATAAGAATGGCCACATCTTGAGCGGATTTGACCAGGGTGGGAAGGCCTTCCGACTTCAGAGCGCCGGAGAATTGAATCATGGCAGTATCAAGTTCTAAAGCAGGCGTCAAATGAGGTGAGTTTGCGGGACTGAAACCTAGAAGAACAATTAGCTGGGGCGCGTGATGAGCCGGAACGCCGTACCTGCTTCGGGGTGGTCAACCAACCATGGACTGTCATTGGCAGTATGATTCAAGACCACATCCGTCAAGCTCAAGAGGCCATGCTGCTCTCGTGCCATCTTCAAAACGGTTTCCACCTGTGTTTTTCCACCGTCGGCACCTCGTTTTCCTCCAAACATAGCAGAATCATACTTGAGCTGCTCACGAATCGAGTAAGGACTGTCGCTTTCACCTCGTTCCTGTAAAGGCGTGTAATGCAACATCGTGTATCCTCGCTCTTGGGCCTCTTGGAAATGCTTGGACCAGTCAGACAAGGGGCCCATCCATTTGGATACGACGGTAAGAATGGACAACCCATCGAGAGGTAAGTCGACTGTTTTCTTTTGGACGGTGGCCCCTGAACTAGCAGGCAAAGGCGTGAGGTCAGAAGCGAGAATGGGAGAGCGTGATTTGATGCGCAGAATTGGGTCGATGTTGAAATAGCCCTCTCTGCCCTTGATACGCTCTCCGGTATGTTCGCCGTCGTATTCCACCCAGAAAATAAATGCTCCGGCGTGAGATATGGGTAAATCGACCTGGATAGGTTTTGAATAGTCCGAGGGAAGCCTGAGGAACAGATTTTGTTAGTTATCCCACGAAAAAGGCGCATATATGCGTGTGAAAGGGCATACCTTCGCTCGCAGAAGCGGTCGCGGCCAAATTGGCCGCCGTCTAGAGGAAAGTTGGTCTTGAACACGCCATTCCTTGCCGCGGGGGTACCAGCGTTCATGGAGACGCGTAAAATGTACGGGGAATAAGCCGGTGGAAGACGGATGTACTACAAAAGCATCGTCAATGAAGAAAGCGCGATTAATCAAGGTCTGGTGCTCACCGAACTATCCTTGTGAGGACCACCATCCACATCAAGTCGTAATTCATAAACATGTATAGGCGATTCTCCAGGGACGGCATCGGCTTGGAAGAATTCTATGCCCTCGTCAGCGGGTGTCTTGGGTGTTATGGGAGTGACGGGGCTGCTCGATGACGGGGTTGTCGATGGCGAGGCTTTATTCCTCTTGGGAATGGAAACAGTAGGCTTATTTTTGCCTTGAGCGGCTTTGCGACCCTTGGCCATCGTGTTACACAACGGAAGGACGGCAAAAACGGATGAGATGGTTGTGGTTCAAAGTAAAGAGGCAATCAAATCGCCAGCAAACATATACGCGAGAGAGCGATGATGTCACTATGACCACGATCAGGAGGCAGAGTAGACTTCCATTTCAGGATGCGACGCCGACCTGCTGTAAGCAAGCTAGTTTATGTAACTCTTCCCACCCGTACTTGTCCCAAATTTGCCAACTTTCGATATGCATTTTTCTCTGCTTGCTTAGCTCTTCAAAATCAACATTCCAACTTGCCAACGTTATTTAAATTCGCCTTCCGAACTTGCCAATCACCATTCAACAAGCCGCGCCCTTCTCGCTCATCAACAGGAACTTGAGGATCGTATCAGGCGACTTCAAGACGTCGATACTATCATTTCTGACGCCCATCCCAAGCGTCGTCCGGCGATTTGACGACCCAGGTACTACAATAAATTTGTGCTTAACTCCCGGTAATCTCAGCGAATACGGCGATCTTCAAATTATTATTGAAACTCATGTAGTAATTCTCCCGGCAGCCGGACGCATGATGATTGAGCGTATTATTTAATGATAGTATCACAGCGATACCCAAACTAGGTACCTTCCAAGAGTCACTACTGTCATCGCCAGAATCCCTCCAACACCGAAATCCCACTGGCAAAGCTACGTTACACCCGCATTAAGTACATCGATGCGGAGTACGCATACATATCGCGGTTCCAGACATTTAGGCGAGGAACCAGACATTTCCATGCCATCTTTGGCTGGACATCGTACTGACACGTCGAAACGCTAGGTTCCAGGAACAACGGCCGACGAACTGGAAGATGTTAGATGAAGGTTTTCATTTATTTAAGGTCGAACTATCAGCAGAACGTCATGATGGAAGCGTTCGTAAGTGTAATCAACACCCTTTGGAGAACCCCTTCAACCAGCTCCATATGTAAGTCAAGTTACTGTACAACTACGTCGCTTGTTTAACTCCCACGCGGGTTCTTTTGACCAACTTATGATGCGGTCATGACCGAGGCACTTTCTTTCCAATCTGCTGCACAGTGGATTTCAGCCCGAACCCAGAGGTACTTGTCTCATGATACTGTATTTTGATCCCAAATACTATTACCAGGCTCATCTATGCAGTCCACCTTAGTGTCTCTCGCAACGAAACCAACTGAACTCCAAACCATTGAAATTACTGAAGGACAACATACGACTAACCCTCCTTCCTTCTAGCGAGGTCTCTGTCCCCAGCGCCGACGCGGGCTCATGTGAACCAGACTCAACACTCCGAATGAAGAGGTTTTGTTCATTTAGCCTCCTCCCAACCTCCTCCTTTCGTTCTCTTGCTCCAATTCTTCTGCTATCACTAGCAATTGCTTTTCCGTTTCCATATCAATCCATGCTCCATCTTCAACGCTCCATATTTCCGTCTTTCTGTCTTCTGTCGTTCGCGTCTCCCCGTCTTTCCTGCTTAACCGCCAGCCTAGCCGTGCCTTGACCCTGCCTAGATATCCTACTTCGCCGACACCCCCTCTGGACACCCTATCGTCTTCTCTCTGCTGAGATGTCATATGGACTAGAGCGTCCGCCGGTGGGCCCTTCCTGGCCCGTCGCAAAGTAGCCATGAGGACTTCGCCCTTCTGTTCACGCTCGCGCTCTCTGGTTTTATTGGCAATTTTATTCCTACGCGCCTGAATTACGCGTTCGAAGAGTTCTTGCGGAACAGGGCCATTTGCGCGAGCCAACATGCGGTCAAAGTATACCTGGTTCTGATCCAAAGCAGCGCTGATTTCACGAGCTGGACAGAACAGACATGGCATGAGATAGTCGGAGGCAGGAGCAGGTGGCATACGCACACCATTCCTTCACCGATCCACCATACTCGGAATCACTGACACCAAGCTCTTCCTCCAATGCGACCTCGCCTTTAGCATATCGAAGCTGTTCTTTTAGCCGTAGCGACAGGACTTGCCTAGAACAAGTCAGCCATCAGACAAAAAAGACTCTAGCTGAACGCACCGGTTCTCATAGGTTCGTTTCCTTTTTGCAATCATTCTTGAAATCTTGATCGGCTGAGGTTTCATGCGAGGAAGCGCGGGATGCCACAAAGTGGGAAACATAAGACCACCTGTAAGCATGGGTCGGTTACGCATTCGGTTCTCTTCATTCTGAGCACAGGCAATAAGTAAGGAAGGGGAAAACATTAACAAGAAAAGGAAAGTTCGCACCAATACTTCTAACTCTTCCCTCTCCAATACGGCTGTCTTTCGCTTCACGGCCACAAGTCTATCATACCGCCGTAGTATTTCTTGATTCCGTACATCTCCAGAATGAGCTGATTCGAATGTTTTCAGCCACTAGACAGTATCAAGTTGAGTTGTACAGATAATACAACAGGACATACTTTATATCCAGTCCTCAGTGCCACGGTCACTTTTTCCGTCCCGGTCTTATGCTGATTCGAGCGAAAGTGCAAGCTAACGGAGAACCGTATCTATGTATAGTCAGCAGACCTTTACAAGAAGAAAACGCGTGGTTACATTCTCCGTTGGTGCGAACCGCAACAAGCGTCTAAAGAGACGAAGGGTTGGTATCCGATGAGCCGGGAGCTCCCAGAATGGTCTGTTCGGACGAACACGTCGAAGAGAAGAGATTGAAGAGGCAAGATTAGCTCGAAATAATAAGGACGCTGGCGATGGACTGCTCATGTCATGGTAAGAAGGAATGAGGTGGCTGTGCTTTTCAACGACCCCTCCCAGACAGCCGATCGGTCACTCGCCGATCGACTATCAAAGGTCCGGATTTTTACTTTACTACAAATATTCCTAAATATCCTACTTTGACCTATCTCACCACGTCCTCCATCCCCGGCACCGAGCACAATGTCCGATTTTCACGTTCACGATTCAGAACCCATCACTGATTGCAAACATTTTATCCGTTATAGCGGGACCGTTTTCTGGATACATATCAGATTCTCCTCGGTTGTTTGCGGCGCTCACCCTGGATGCATTCAACCATGACAATGCAACATATGCACCATCATTGATCACAGTCTACACTAGCGGCTCTCGTGATCTTCTCAATTCGTCGCTAAATAGGAATCCTACGCCAGCATATCTCCCTGACTGACAGCCACTTACGAAAGTTCCTGCCCACTTTGGCGTAATTTGCTCACTGGAGGACAAGTCAGTGCAGTTAGTCAAGGGTTCGACTCGGATCAAATTGTAGCAAATGAATATTGGTGATTGTACACCCACGAATACTGGAACTCGAACTCAAAGGAGATGAACACTGTGCCTAGATCCAGACTTGGACGCCAATCCCCAGAAAGTGACGGAAACCGAAACCAACGACACTTATCACCCATAAATTAGTGGTCGGAAGCTCTCACGGAGACTTCCTTGCCCGACTGCTCACCTTGGTACATCAACATTCAAACTGAGTTTGGCAAGTACGTGGCTCCAGCAGAGCTTCTCATTATTTGTTCGATCACCCCCTTCAGGTTTGCGGCTCGGAATGACCCAGTCTATATTCATATTGACATAAATTAGTTCGGATGATGGTATGCATGCATATGAAAAGGACTTGCATCTCCTTGCTTCTTTCTCCCTTTTGCCTTCTCTCTCGCTTACCAGCTAACCACTCGCTACCTCCCCCTTGTATCTCAAGCGTCTGAGGTCGTTTACGCGCTTCGCTGACCCTGTCCAATATTTGTACGGAAACTCTCCCTCCAATACCACCAGGACACGTCGTCCCTTCCAGCATGCGTCAAGCACCTTTGACCGCCAACATCGCCATCGTAGGCGGCAGTAAGCTTCACCTTCTCGTCCATCTGCCATCCAGCCCAACTCGTCTGCAGGTATCAGTGGACTCGCATGTGCATACGCCCTGGGTCGAAGTGGCCATTCCGTACACGTCTTTGAGAAATGCCCTCAACGTCACTCTGTACGTCCACGTCCTCCATCCTCCTGAGAAATCACCAACTCCAACTCTTGCAGCGTTCCGCTGGTATCCGCGTTCCCCCAAATATGCAAAAGCTGTTCGTTGAATGGGGAATAGAGAAGGAGCTTGAGAAAGCATCCGTGGCGCGAAGAAGTGATATGTATGGAAGTGAGTATCATATTCGGGATCCTGCGTTCTCGGCAATGATTGATGAGCCCCTTCAAAGTGGCGGACGACGAGTATCAGGGGTTTCTGCTTTGGCAAGCAGACATTTTGAGAGAAGCGGGAGGCGAATTCTCCACCATGCGTGTATGTAGTTCCTCCATTCTTGTCCGTGACGATTGGATGACGGTGAACGGACAGTGGGACGAACTATACGACTCATTAACCGATCTTGCACTATCTGTTGGCGCAAAGATCACGTACGGTGCTAACGTGGTTTCGGTCCATCCCGATGCGAGCAAGAGACCGGTGTTAGAATTCGCAGACAGAGCGACATATACATCAGATGTCGTGGTGGGCGCCGACGGAAGTAAAAGCAGGTTGAGAGAGATCGTTGATAGGCATATGCATGTGCCCGATGTCCCAAGGCACCACAATCGTGTGGACATCGCCGTATACTCGTGAGTGGCGTTTCTTCCTTAGTGGAGAGTTTTGTTCGACTCTGCTGGAGAATTGTTGTTCCTGTGCAGAAGTTGGAGCGTGATCCCGACTTCAAGAAGCGGATAGATGCGGTACGGGCAAGTAGCATTTCCTCGTGACTTTGAGCATACTGATTCGAATGGTTATTGATAGGGACGATTCACTGTGTGGATGGGAGATAGAAAGTGGCTTATCGGTCAGAAGCGATGCATTTTATACGGCAGAATTTGCTGACTTTCGGGCATGCCTAGGATATCCGGTGGTACGTCTCTAGCTATGTTATCTCCGAGCGCCTCTGACCTCGACATAGAAGAAGAGTACAGAGTACTCCATCCATGCCTATTATTACGGCGAAGAGGTTAGGGATTTTGATGGCTGGAGCTGTACGGTGCCGACAAGCAGCATTGATTTTACCGGATGTCATGAGATGTGAGCAAACACATACGATGATTGTTGCGTTATTGACAACAAGATGTCAGGTTCCGTCGAATATTTTCAGAGTCTCCAACGGCTCTGTTATCCAAGTACATTGATATTCACGTCGAGGATTGGGTCGATGTGTCAGGACGAATAGTACTGGTAGGGGAAGCAGCGCATCCTACGAAGGTGAGACGTTTCAGTGCACAACTCTTAGTGAATAGTACTCACGTGACGGGCGTGGTAGCCATGCTGTATTCATAGCGCGAGTCTTGTCACAGAAGATGCTGTAGTCCTAGGCACGCTGTTCGAGCGGCTAGCCCATTGGGAGCAGATCCCTCAATTACTCGAGGCATTCTGGGACTTACGGCAAAATCGGTGTCACATTGTTCACACATCTGAATTGGCCACGTCGACAGTGTTGTCACTACCGCCGGGAGAAGACCGGGAGGCAAGAGACGCCAGCTTTCGGTTATCATTAGTGGAGGAAACATGGGATGAAGACAAACTTTTGGAGGAGTGGGATGTGATAGCGGCAGTGTTTGGATATCACGCCAGAGAGTCAGCAGAAGATTGGTGGATCAAGTGGGGAAAACTTGATCCACGCGTACCAACGGTGCCGATGAATTTGCCAGTGACGTTGGAGATTAAGCATGAATAGCGGAGTGTTATTCGTAGTTCCGAGGTGAAGACATGACAATACTATAAACTCTGTTACAGAATAAGGAGAGCACGAGAATGATGTTACATGTAAAAGTCCGGTTTCCGAGAATTGATGCCATACTCTGCAAGTGCAGAGCTGAGATCTTCCATAGTCAGTGTCGTACGTGTTCGATCCTAGAAAAGAAAAGGAGTGTTAAGTATATAACATTGGATTTACAACATTCAGAACCTTGACAGATCCAGGGCCAGTGAGCGGTTGGTTAGCTCGCGCGCGACCTCCTGACGCATTTGTGCGTATCCGAGCGTGTTGGTAAGCGTCGGCAGCGATGTCAGAGACAAATTTTTGTGCAGCAAGAGAGAGAAGGCGCTTTCTGTAGCAAAAATGGAGGAGGAGACCAGGCACTTAAATGTGGCAACCTACAGCCGAACATCTTCACATTCAAACCCGACCCGCTGCAGGTAATAGTCTGTAACTTCGTTGGGTATCTGTTCATACATCAATGGCGAAGAAGGAGAGAAAAATGAGCAAAGACCACCAGTGGCTCATAATCATCGAGCATCAAGAGGAACTCGGCCAATGTACGGTCCTTTCTTGCATCCTCGGCTGCCTGACGTGACTGGGGCTGGGCTGATTGAGTCGAACTGGTCGACGACGACGACGGATCCTGGGGTGTCTGGGACGGACCCACTGGGTATGCAAAGTTCTGAGTTTGCGACATGACGGTAAGAAAGGGTCCAGGTATTGGCTGACTAAGCGCCCAGCCGCCCGGTGCTGTCGGCAAATTCCGAAGCTGCTTGTCCATGCTCTCCTCTCTCCTTCGAGCACCACGGCGGTGTCAAGGCCTTGTCTTCAAACGGACACTTGCCAACGTCCTCTCTGAAAACACAGCTCTCCAAGTCTACGACCCCAATGCCGCCGCCGCCGCTAAGCCTACTGAACCCACCCCAACGCCGACAACAGCTCAAAAAATAGAAACATCTAAAACACACGGCCTGTATGCCTTTTTCCGCCGCAAACAGGGCGAGGACCTCGTTGGAGAGGACCAGTATGATGTTCTGGGTGGACTGTACGAGGAGGACGTCGTGAACCGGAGTGGTGCGGCTTTATTCTCTCGAGTTGCTCTCGATTCTCACACAATCTGGCAGGACGCGCGTGGAAAGCCTCGGAGCTCCGGTTGAAGAGTTTCACGGATCTTCATACGCTGTGGTATGTTTTACTACGCGAACAGAACCTCCTTGCTACCCAGGCAGAAGAGGTCAGACGCGCAGGCATTGCTCCTCGCATGATTCAGTTAGGTATGGGGCCCAAGAAGCGGGAGGTATGCAAACATGTTTTGGTTCCCTGGCCCAATTATTGACGCGATGTTCAGTGTCGCCTGAGTATGGCCCGTATCAAGGCGGTGATGAATGAGCGTCGACTAGCTTACCTCGGCGCTGTGAAACTTGCTGAAGAGGAGAAGGAGGCCGAGCTCGATAGGGCCGTATTGAAGCACCAAATAACGCAGTTCAACCGCGGCCGCAAAGCTCTCCGGACACTCCAGGAGAAGCGCGTTGCTGCCGAGAGGCGAAAAGAACGTCTCGCCAGGCAAAAAGACGAAAAGATAATACCCCCAACCGAGTCTGCGTAGATTTCTTTGCCATCGAGAAAACATATTATTTTGGGCGCTTAGTTCCGGTACTCCCCAAGTACCTCCAATATTTGAGGCTTTATGAAGCTCCTGCTCTTGATTATCATCTTTTTATCGTTATTCATGATTTTCACCCTGGGTAACAGCGGCCGCTGCTGTCATCGCAGCACTGAATTGTACCGGCGGTGATGGTACTCAAGGCCGCTACAGCGGTACACCGGGTATGTTCCATGCTGGTATCATAGCTATGACAATCTTTTGTTGCATTCGTTAGTCAAATCCTCGGATTTTGTGGGTGGTTTGGTGGTACCTTAAGTCCACGGAGATTGGAAAGAAAAGGAGTTGCCAGCTAAGCATCCGCCTGTTAAATACTGAGCCTTGGAATGAGGAGCAGTTTCAGTTGACAACAAAATGCAGGAGCCAACCTGTTCTGAATATAGCCGTGATCGAGTAATGAATAACATGCCGATAACATTGATAAACCGGGAATGAATATCTTTCTACCCCGAATAACTCTTTCCTGCCGGCCTTTCTTTCCTCCCAACCACCATGACCTCAGATCACACAAGGAGACCAAGTGAATCTACTACTACTTCAAGGAAATCAGCTTTATCTTGCGCTGAATGCCGGAGGAGCAAGCTACGATGCGACAGAGTATTTCCCTGCCAGTCGTGTATCAGGCAAGTCACCATCACGACCACCATAGTCTATCTCATTCTTTTCCAGGCGAGGATGTGCTGGGATATGTCCAGACGGTGCGTATAGCTGTCCAAAGTCAATCCATCACTTCTCATGATCATGTTGCAGGCACATTGACTGCCACCAAGGGCAACAAGTACGGACGCGTTCTCATCTTCGTGTACCTCTCTTACGCGATGTCTAGAGTCATTATGGCCCACGCAGAAAAGCTCGCTGAAGAAGTCAAAGTATTGACTGCTCGCATACATGATCTCGAAAGCGCCCTCTCCTCTCGTGATGGTGCATCTCATCCATTGTTACAAGGGCGAGATTCCCAACGAGACGAAATAGACGCTCTATACGAGAAGGGCCTCAACGAAGTCTCGGACGCAATTGGCTCCCTTTCAATAGGCTCTGATGGACAGGCAAAATACTACGGCGAAACTGCTGGCTCCGAGGTATGGTCTTATCCTATATCGGCATGTATCTTGACCTTCACTTGGAGGATAGTATTTTGGAAGTCTTCTGCCCGTCAGTTAACCGCCTTCTACTTCCACTATACCCCGCTGAACTCGCTATACAGGAAGAGGAATCAGTACAGGAGGAACGCCCCAAAGATCTCGACCTTCCTTTGGAGATCCTCGACCTAGTCAACGCGTTCCCATTAGGAATGAAAGACTGCAACTATTCAAAATTCATTTTTGCACCCTACCTTCCGACACAAGAAAGGGCAATGTATCTTGCAGAACTGTATTACCAGAACACCGCTTGGATGTGCGCTCCCGTCGCAGCAAATTTCGTCATTTTCTGACTCATTTTCTAGGTATGACCCAATCGTACAGCAAGACTTTGTGATGAACATCTTGACGCCATTATATTTTGCACCGGGGTTTACGACTCTAAACACTATTCATGCCCACAAATTGGCTGTCTTTTTTATGGCCATGGGCGACGGTGTTCTCTACGACAGCAGCCCTGACTCGGCTTATTTGTCGGAACAATATCACGCTCTTGCGCAGGCGGCGATATCCATCGAACCTTTACTCATTGAAGCGACTTCCGCCACTGTCCAGGCATTATTCATGATGTTTCGTTTCATATACAACTCGGACCGGAAAAGCAATGAAACTCGATGGATTTTAGCTGGTCTCTGCGGTCGTATAGCACAATCTGTGAGTTTTCCTTCCTTGAATTCGCCGGCTCTCCTAACGGATGTCGGCGTTTAGATTGGCCTCCGTAAGTTCCGTCTGAAATACAAGAGCTATACTGATCAGTTTACAGATCGAGATAGCTCGGGATGGAACTTAAACCCCGAGGAGCTCCAACGACGCCGAAGGTTGTTTTGGGAGCTGTATACACACGATGCATGGACGGTGAGTCCACCATGCATCCATTTTGCACAGTGACTCACCTCCATACAGTCTATCGTGAATGGACGGCCACCAGCTCTGATGATCCAACACACCGACTGCCGTTTTCCCGACGACCTAGATCCCATGGTCAAACCGACAGGGGAGGTGGAATTCGGATGTATGTTTTTCCAACTCGTTAGCCTCGATCGATCTGACTGGCGGCGATCCAGGGCACGCTTGGAAATTTAGATACTCAGCGAGCTGCCTTTCGATATCCATACAACATATCTTTACGACAAGAGCGCCCAATTATAAAGCACTCCTTGACTTGGATAAGAAAATTAGAAAATTTCCCGTCGCACATCATCTGCTCTCTCCAATAGAGACGTCCGAACCTGGGCGTGCATGGTCATCTAACCGGGTGCATGCCTTGCAGCAGTATTGTGTTGTTTGCGAGAGAGAATCAAGTAAGTACCGGCATCGTTTCATAATGTGCTTGAATAACGTTATTCCAGATCTTTTGTATATTCATCGAAGCTATTTTGCGCAGGCCATCCAGGGACAGTCTCGTAACCCATTACAGCACATGTACGCGCCGTCAGTACTGGCGACGTATCGGAGTGCGTGCCGCCTGATCTCGAGTCTTCGTGGCTTGAATGTTAGCCATCCCAATATTGCTGCAGCGACTTGGTTCTTTTGGTCCGGAATCTTTTCATCTTGTGTACGTGAATGCACATCCATTTCCTTGTGGTCATTAAATGGCATTTAGGTCGTTCTCGGTGCTCTAGTCGTCGAAAGTCCTTCGTGCAGCCTGTCCCAAGATGCGCTAATTTTGCTCAATCAAACTTTTCCCTTCTATGACGAGGGTTCTCGGCGCTGTCGCCCAGCAAACACTCTGGTACGTGCTCGTCCCCAATGAGTTTGGGCGTGACCTTGATTTTACACAGCCCATGCTTCACAAACTACGGGACCGCGCCAATCACAGCTTTTCTGCCTTTACAGCTACAGGGCAGTCACTCCCGGACGATCGACCTTGCGCAGACCCTGACGCTCCCGATGAGCTAGCCGTCTTAGGCGGGCGGAAATCTGTAATAAACAAGAAAGCGTCATCACATTCTCCGAGCTCGAACGACTCGCACCAGAACCTTTCGGCGTCCTACATATACGGTGATGGCAGCGACTCGGGTAGCAGCCCGCCTGCGAGTCATGACAGCGGTAGCGGCAGTGGCGGCGATGCGCTGATGGATTACTACGACGACCTGGGCACGTCGGGGCTCAGTCCCACGTACCAGGCTGTCCCTATTCCTGATGGACAGACACAACATGGATACGATCTCTCCCTCGGCGATATGAGCCCACAAAGTGCACAACAGTACGTCCAGTCTCAGACACCGACGTATAGCATGCAGCAGCCCCGTGGGCAAGTACCACAGATGTACACTACTCCGAATGTGCAATCGGTGCACCCATCGTTCCAGGCGATATCAGTGGACCAGGCGTTGGCGCCGATGGGGTATGCGTTTAGTGCGACACAGGACCAGACACAAGATGATATTTGGAGGAATTTTGTACGGGAGTTTGGGTTGGAGCATATTTGACTCTCTTCTTGATGTTACATATAGTAAGCTAATATCTTGGTACTATTTTATGAGGTGTATGTATGTAAATTTTATTATCCCGTATCGAAGGCGCAAGACTCGATCACTCGAAATAAATTCATGTAAGAGAAAGCTCCTCCACGAAGAAAGGTTCACCAACGCGTTTCGATGTACTTCTTTGTCATTACCTTTTTTCTTGTTGTTCTCGTTCAGTTCCGTATTCCAGCGGATACGTTCTATCACTGGTTCCATCTCATGAAGCTCCCATGGCCACATGAACCACTGGCCTACCAGTGTAAAAGCCCGGTGTGAGTACTCATGTACCTGGGATTTTCTCCCATACTCAGAAATTCTTACCCACAGGAAGGCGGGAGGCATTACATCAATCGATGCGTAATGACCACATCCAATCCTTCCGACCGTAGCTCATCGAGCCTAGAAAGAGCTAGGATGCTTGCTTCCTCCATGGTCGCCCCTTCCCTCGAGCTGAGTACATTCGCATAAAATCGGCAGAGATCCACCGACTTGAGGTAGAGTGGATGACATGTCCACCGAGATTCAACCATCTGTACGTAGACTTCCCCATGAAAGGTATAAAGATAATCGCTGATGTGTAGCGTGTGCAGGTGTGGGACGAGGGCTGAGACCCGGGAGTCAGACTCTGTGTCGACTCTACGAGCGAGATGATTAAGGACCTCGTCGGTGATCCCTCGGGTGTTCGTTAGCCGCAAATCCTGGAGGGTGGGCGTGTTGGAAAGAATGTAGATGAGGTCATCTTGGATAATTGCTCCGTTGTCGAAATAGAGGGATGTAAGGGGACTATGGGAGCGTACAACGAGTTGGCGGATAGAGGTGAAGGTCCCGGCCTGGTCTGGCGAGGTGACACCGACCAAGCACGTTACTGAGAGATACAGCAGTCCAGGTAGTATGAGGGAGTTGAGTACAGATGGAATCACGGGTGGGAAGCCGAAGCCCGGTCGATGCACAGATGAAAGCGTGAATGAGTATAGTCTATTTAGAGTCGTCCGCTCAACCACCCCAGTCAACAGAAGTTGGAGGTCAAGGGAGAGACGGCAGACGGTCACACAGGACATCATTTTTAAGATACTCAGAGCACGAGGAGCGGGTAGCCCGCGTCCTGCCTCCACATGCATACTTGTAAAATGAGTGATTTGGTGCCAAGGGAGGGATAGCTGGTCGATATTACTGATATCCGTGGCATGGAACACCCGGAGATTTGGTAAGGAACCAAAATGGAGGTGCTGAGCAACCTCCGACGTTTCAGAGGACGAAAGAAGGACCAGTTCTTGCAGAGTGGGGAAAGACAAATGGAGCTGTTGCATAGAGGGGAAGTATCTGCCAGGGAGGCAGAGATGGAGGGTCTGTACCCTACGGCTGACTGAGAAGAGGGCCAATGAGATAGCGATAGGAAAGGCACTCAGCCTGGTGACCGAGCCGCTATCACTGTGGCATATCGAGACTGATAATGGGGACTGTCGAGAGCGAGACAACTGGTTTCCAATGTATCGGGTGTAGGTAACAGAGGAGATTCTGTCGATGAGGATATTAACATAAGCCCACAACTCAGGGAACGTGTCAAGAACGTCCTTCCAGTTACGAGACACCAGTTCAAATGATAAGAGTGGATGCCTACTGGCAGAAAATGTTGACCAGTCGCCATTGATCAACAGGATCCCCGAGGGCTGTACTCGTGGGAAAGGAAAGACAAGGGTGTAAAGGAAGATGTGAGCGAGGACTTCTTTGGGCATACGACGCAAAGCGCTGAGAAGAAGCCGTTGTTCTCGAATGCTGTCAGAGAGACGTTGCCGCTCCTTATCCAGCTCTGCCAGCTCTTTGTCGACACGTGTGATCGATTGTAAGAGCTCCTGCTTCATCATCTTCAATTCTAAGACGTGGACGTCGATGGTGTCGATGCGCTTCCCAGAATCCGATATCATTCCCTGAAGGGTGTTCTCTTCATGTGGGGTAGGTGCATCGTTGGAGCGTGTGAGCTTTCCGAGGTCTGGATGATCAGCGATTCGACGACTATCTGCATCAGTGACAGAAAATATGTATGATGGGATGCTGTGGTTCAAGCAGGCACATCGTTTACAAGGGTGCCAGTCGGAGGGAAACGTGGTAGGCAATGCCATCGTCTGTGATGAGCTAGCAGAGTGTTTGTAACCGAGGCAACTTGGCAGTCAGTTTGTGGGTGTGTATGCTTCTCCAATGTCGCCGGCCCGAAGTCAAGACGTGTGAATATCCAGGCATTCGGGAGATTGATATTTCCTCAAGGCGGAAGATAGATTTAGGTCATGGGAACAGTCTACTGCTAGGAATCGCAACTATCTGTTAAATAGTTGATCAACAAAGACACGTGATCATCACGAGAACACCGTCCGTTGTTGACATATACACCCGACTGTTGCACCGATCCCTCAGCCACATGTGCTGCACGGTATGCCTCCAGGTATTCTCGAAACTCTCCACGTGCCTTTTGGACAAGACGGGACACTTGTAAGTTGCGCAAGTAGCAATTGGCAAGGAAGGTCGGGAATATTTCCCTCTTGCTGTCCACCTCGACCGCAAGCCATACACGGTTGTTTCCTAGCATCACCACGCGGTCATAATTTCTCATAGAACTTCTCGTATTCGTCCGTACATTTCCCAGAAAGGACATTGGCAATGAGTGACAGAACCGCTGGTTTTCCCACTCCCGTCTCCCCGATGAGCAGAATGGTGAATTCTTTCTGTTTGTTCATGTCCGTCTTGACTTCGCCCTTTTTGAGAAACTCAACATTGCTGTATCATGAGTGTGTTAGACCTAAGCCAGTTTTGATACAGGTTCAACCGTACTGACTCCAATATGCGTTGCACAGGCTCGTCGCCAACAGGACCTTGGGGGGCTGTGATCGCAAGACTCCTAACACAGATGATAGTGTTAAGTCCTCATCTCATGGGGGCAAAATGATACACTACATTTTTGTCAACTGTCTCGGAAGGTAGTCAGTGAAGCCGTGCCCTTCAACAATTAAAAAGAACGAACACACAAAGACAGGGAGGTATCAATTTCACAACGATAGTACTTGCGATGCGCAGGAAGGATGTCATTTCCTGGGCAACAGAATGAAGTTGGGGACATATGTATCCGTTGAATAAACTTGAGGTCTAGGGTAACTCATTTACCACATCCCTCAATGTGTACGCGCTAGAATTTCGGGAGGTCTGTCACTCTATTTCACTTGGCGTCATACTCATCACTGTCACTTTAGCAAAAACGCTCCTGAAAATTGGTCAAACAATCATCGGTGTGACATCCAGTTGGGCGAAGATACGACGGAAAAGACCGACTAACTGTTGGAAGAGTATCGTCGTTCCTTTTGTTCAACGTATATTTCATTGTAGTTCAATTCCATAGACGGGACTTAGGACTACAGTATCAAGGAACGATCCTGATGTAAATATTCACAGACAATATGGTACGTGGCATTTCCCCCCATAGACAACATGCAGTCGGAGTCGGAGGTTCTTGCTCACAAGAAGTGAAGGTGCTACAAACCACTTCAATTACGTCCTCAAGACCACCTCCAATCCTTCTGACCGTAGCGCATATAACCTAGAACGAGCCGAGGTTCCTGCCCCTTTATTCAACCCCTTCAATGCTGAGCTGTCAAGGTTCACCGACTTGAGGTACCGCGGATGACATGTCCAACGAGATTCGACCATCTGTACATAAACTTCCACTTGAATTTCAAGATAACCACTGAAGTGTAGCGTGTGCAAGCGTGGCACGAGCGCCGGGACCTGAGAGTCAGACTCTGGGTCGACTCTACGAGCAAGATGGTCAAGGACTTCGTCTGTGATCCCACTGGTATCCGTTAGTCGCAAATCCTGGAGGGTGTGCGTGTTGGAAAGAATATAAACGAGGTCATCTTTCATGATATCTCCTTTGTCGAAATAGAGAGACGTAAGGGGACTATGGGAGCGTTCGATGAGTTGGCGGACAGAAGTAAAGGTCGTGTCCTTCTCCCGTGAGTTGCTGCCAAAAAAGCACATTACTGAGAGATCCAGCAACGCAGGTAGTATAAGGGAGTTGAGCACGGGTGGGATTACGTCCTGAGACACAGATGAAAATGTGAGTGAGTGTAGCTGACTGAAAGTTATCTGCCCAACATCCCCAGTCATGGTAGATTTCAAGTCAAGCGAGATGCAGCACACGGACACGCAAGACATCATTTTCAAGATCCTCAGAGCACGAGGAGCGGATAGCCCACGTCCTGCCACCTCATGTTTACTTGTAAAATGAGTGATTTGGTGCCAAGGGAGGGATAGCTTGTCGATGTTACTGATGTCCGTGGCATGGAACACCCGCAGGTTTGGTAGTGAACCAAAATGGAGGTGCTGAGCAACCTCTGAAGTTTCGTACGATGAAAAAAGAACGAGTTCTTGCAGGACAGGGAAAGACAGATGGAACCACTGCATGCCGGCGAAGTGGTTGCTGGGGAGACAGAGATGGAGGTTTTGTATCCTACTGCTGATTGAAAAGAGGGTCACCAACATAAAATTAGGCAAGGCATTCGGCCTGTATGAGATTTGACCGTAGCATATCGAGACCGATAATGGGCATAGTCGGGAGCGAGACAACTGGTTTCCAATGTAGTGGGCGTAAGTGATGGAAGACATTCGATCGGCGATGATATTGACATAAGACCACATGTTGGGTAATGTATCAAGAACATCCTTCCAGTTACGAGACACCATTTCGAATGGTAAAAGTGGATGCCTACTGGCAGAAACCGATTGCCAAAGGCCGCCGCCATACGACCTGCGCTGCGGAAAAGGAAAGACCAGGGTGTGAAAGAAAATGTGAGCAAGGATCTCTTTAGGCATATGGCGCAAAGCGCTGAGAACACTCTGCCGCTCTCGTATGCTGTTAGAGAGGCGTTGCCGCTCTTTAGCCAGCGCAGCCAGCTCTTCGTCGACACGTACGATCGACTGTTCGAGAGCCTGTCTCAACACCTTCAACTCCAAAACTGGGGTATCAAGGGCGTCCACGCGCTTCCCAGAGTCAGAAACCATCTACTGAAGAGTCTTTTCTTCAAACAGGTTTGGTGGATCGTTGGAGCGCGCGAGCTTCCCAAGATCTGGATGCTCAGTGAGGGGGACATCTGCGTCGGTGACAGAGAATCTGTACGATGGAATGGCGTGGTTTATACAGGCGCAGCCTTTGCAAGGGTGCCAGTCGGTGGGAGAAGTGGTGGGCACCATAAGCTGTCGTGAGCTAGCTAAGTGTTTGTAGAAGAGAGGAAATGTCGAACTTGCCTGTCAGTTGGGTCAGTGTGGTTGTGGACGTCCAGGTCGAACATGTGTCTGACGTGTTCATGGTGGTTCATGGTGAACATGTCCTCCGCTTTACCGGCCCGAGCTCAACCACTTGTCCCGGCGGCACTTCATCACGGTCACAGCGTGACAATGTCTCTATCGTCGACGTCGACGATCAAACAACAAATCAGCTCTCAACTAGGAGCGAAAGCACCTGCCTACTTTGAACCCCTCGCCTCATTCGTAACCGGTAAAATATCACGGCCCGAATTCGAAGACTCCCTCAAGGCCGTCCTCGATGCTCCCAATCTCAGTGAGCAGCACCGACCTCGTCGACCACTATCTAACGATATTGCCCAGTTCAACTGCATAATGCGCTCATAATATCCTTGTTCGATGCACGCAGCTTCAAGCGTCCTCTGACGCCTCCACCGGACCTGCCAAAGCCTCCACCGCGGAAGAGGAGGAGGACGTTACCGTACCAGGGTCCAGACGATGACGGCAGTATACGCTCGGAGCGGCTCAAACGATGGACGGTCTCTGTTGGCAAACACGAGCGCGACCGGATTGCCTCTCTAGAATCTGTGCCACCCCCAACAGGACCTCGACTCGATACAGATGAGATTCAACACGAGAGAGGCGTCGTGCTGCTCCCAGAACGCGGTGGTGAGAGAATCTTTCGTACTCGTTATTTGCTTGGTTGACGTAGAGCAGAACCACCTGGAAGCAGGCTGGCTGTCCAGCTGGCAACAACAACCCGCTCGCCCAACGTCCAGCATATCGCCGACCGGATTAATCTTATCTGCGCACAGAACAACCTTGGCTCGCCATCCCGCTCTGTGTCGTCGCTCATGCATCTTGCCTGCGAAGTAGGATTCATAACGCCTCATCTATCTAATCTAATCTTCCCCAGGTTAAGCTGAAGCAACTCATCACCCACGCCCTCACTCTCACGGACAAATCTCTAGCTATCTCGTCTATATCCACCGCCTCTGCTCCCTCCTCTTCCAGTCACCGCTCTCAAAAGCAAAAGGTACTCTCGACATCGGCATTCGACACCCTCTTTGCCATGGCTCCAGCCGTGCTACCAAACGGGAGCGCCGCGGCGATGCATCTCGCTATTGGCGACCGAGAGGATGACGAGGAGGATATCGGATTGTTGAAGAAACCAGATGTCAAGGATCCTAGGTGGCAGATTGTTGCGTTATTGGGAGAGAGGAGTACAGTGAAAGAGATGTTGAGGAACGGAAGATGACATGCTTATATATTATTTTTCTGTCAATATAATACACTGTAGATACAAGGTCAGTCTATGACACCAAGATGGTCCTCTTTGATTGTGCCAATAGCAAACTGAAAGACGAAAATGTAATCCCACATATATGGAAAGTTGAAGGCACGCACAATTTCGGTGGCATCAACTCGAGTACCAACAATCTTCAGCCGCACACGAGTATTTTTTTCGATAATCTGATCCTCAGAGGCAAACGAAGGAGGATTCGAATTAGGGTCGAACCGCAAGCCGGGGTGTATAAGCTGCCGACAAGATCAAGAGTCGTCCGCCCAAGAAAAATGGCAATATACCCACCTGGTGCGACACGAACACCGTCAGTGGTCCACATTCAGCGAAGAATCCCATCTGGAGAGTAGATAAGCAAAATTCGCTGGGTAGAAAAGCAGGAGACACCTTGTTCACGTTGGTGACGACCCCGTCGACGACCTCGCCTTTGAACGGCTTGAACACGATAGCGCGGTATCGTGTGATGAACTCTGCCTGTCCACTCCCACTCAGCACCATGCCCTTCCCGATATCCAGTATAGAAACGACAGCGATGATGTACCCAAAGGATCCTAAACACGTCCCCTCGACGTCCGCGTACAGTTTTGACTCGAGAAAGTTGAGCATGCGAGGTCCAAAGTAGGACGGATGCAGGAGAATCGTATGTGTTAGCTCTTTCTTTGGGTTTGAACTTTCATTGTCTGGTGGAAAGGAAAGTTGGGAAAACTCACGATGAAGAACATGGCGGTGCGTGTGTAAGAGCGTAAATTGAAATTACGGCCCGGAGCTGAAGTACAAACAATTGTATCACGTCGTATCCATCTTAATCAGACCCTCCTCTCCTTCAAGGACCGTTCGTGGCTCCTTCTCTGCCCTCTCCATCGCCTCCAACAACCCATCCACATCCGGCGCGACCACGAATCTCTTATTCACCTCTCCCAGTACATTCAGCTTCTTTTCTTTCATATCGAGTGAGACGGCGTGTTGGAGGAACGAGGGCTGAGTCGCCGCCATTACCTGCAGAGGGCATCAGTAAGCGTTCGGATACAAAAGAGAAGAGAATACATCGAGTAGAATCCCATTAGCGAGCCTCATCTTGACAGCGCCGCTCCGGTATATTTCCAGACGACCAATCGTCCCATCTACCACTTGTTTCTCTTTCTCTTCAGTAGCAGGAGCTGGTACCTCAGCTTTGACGGTGGGAGCAAAGGACACTCGTTTTTTGTCTGTAGGTGGTGGCAGTGGTGGAGCTTCCCCTTTAACAGTAAATGCAGGGAATGGAGCAGGGAACTGGAAAAAGTAGAGCCTGTCCTGGCGTAGAGAATTGTCCGGGTCCTCGGGAGCCTGATGAGCAAAGTCCTCGATGATATCTTCGAGCTCTTCCTCTTCCTCGCTTTCGCTTAGGTTGAGAGCATTGGATGTATCGACCTCTATGTGATATATGAATATAAATTATTCAAAGAGGGCAAAACGTACCCTCTGCCTGCTGTTCCTCTTTCTTTGGTTTCTTCACAGCTCCCTTGACCTTCTTCAGACTCTCGGGAGCCATCCAGTCCATGTTCTTCACGTTCTCCATATCGACAATCTCGACGCCCTCATCTGGGTCGGAATAGTTTTCCTCGTCGTCCTGTGGGGCCTTCTCCTTTTTGCCCTCGCTCTTGATCCTGGGCGCAGGAGTACTGGACAGCGAGCTCGGGCTTGGTCGTGTGGATGGGACAGCAATATTCACAGGGCGGCGCCGCGTCGCAGCATTGCCAGCCATAGCAGGACCAAGCGCGAATGGACCACTGGCAGTCATTTCGAGCTGTGGCCTCGGAGCGCCCCGTCCTCTGCCTGCATCTCCTCCTCTGCCTCTGCCTCTGCCTCTTCCACGGGCAGGCGGTACAGCTTCTGTTGTCGGTTCCGGCTTGACCTCCCTGCTCGAGACAATGAGACGCGTAGGAAAAACAGAAAATGCACATACTCTTTTTTCCGCCTCGCCGGTAGGGTAGGCACGAATTTTAGTTTCTGCGTGCCCTGCCTGGTGACATCAGAGGGCCGTTTGGCGAGGCTGGATATTGCCTTGGACGGCCTGGACGGACCAGCATTGTTGTCTGTAGAAGAGAGATGTTGGAATAAATATTTGTAGATGGAAGGCGAGCGTACCAGACATAAGTGTGTGGCTGTGCGATGGTAATCAATCGACCGTGCAGCCATGGAGCAAGTCAAGCATTGGCGGGTAACATACAACGATATCCACAATCTTATTCGCAGAAATACCCCCAAGGTTGCAGTTGAATTCAATCCCGACTTGCTCGTGGCGATTGGCACGTCCTGTACTTATTTCTTTACCTGACTCGTACTGACCCTTTTAATAGGCGGTGGGTCAGTGTGAATCGTCGTATATATACATGTCAGCGTCTGATCCATTGCAGAGGCTTTTTCCCAGCGCGTGTCATGGTGAGTACTATGTTTGTCAAGGGAAGCAATCATATCGATTAGAACAGCGCACATTTCTCCGTGAACAAACCGACAAAAAAACATTGCAGATTCAGGCAATTGGCCTGTCGCTGTACGAACCCGTAGAGGGTGGTACGGCTGAGCAGATTGGACAGGAAGTCGTACGAACACAATGGCTGGGCCCCGACGCAGGTAAGCTCCTCGTCGGCAAACGCACACTCATCGTCGACGAGGTCGATGACACCCGCAAAACATTGCAGTTCGTTCCCTCTTATTGTCATTATACAATTATCTGATCATTCCCCAGCTACGCTCTATCGGAACTGCAAAAAGACGTGGAGAAGGAACTCGCCTCGTACCCCGAGTCTAAACGCGACGCCCTTCGAGCAGCGACGCAGTTTGGCGTCTTTGTCGTGCACAACAAGCTCAAGCCCAAGCTCGCAGAGTTGCCTGCCAGTCTTCCGTACTATGCCGGTGCAGAGGTAGGCGATGTCTGGCTTGACTACCCTTGGGAAATGATGTGAGTCTTCCCTTGCCTTTTTTTCGCTTTTCCTTCTCACCCTCTTGCAGAGACATCGAGGAGCACGACCGGCTAGCCGGGACACAGGTATTATAGTTGTAGACGAAATATAAACTTTTTTGTGAATAAAATAGACTTTATGTGGGAAACTGAGGATCGATTACCTGAGGCAGCTTGTCACTTGGACGCGTACACCATCATCACTTAGATGGCAGAGGAGGTCGACTATGAGTCGCTCCCACCAAATGCTGGTCTCGCTGTACGTTTCTTTGCTTTTTTCTTTTTTCGCTAAAAAAAGTTTCCAATGTTTCCAGGTTAATATGCTTGCAGGTGCCCTAGTACGTCCCTCGACCCGTTCAGCTTCCCAGCTCTCACCTCTTCCAGGCCGGCATATCTGAACATGCAGTCATGTACCCCATCGACAGCATCAAAGTGAGTGGCCCCCGACTCGCCCGCCGTCCTGCTCACCATCGCAGACGCGAATGCAAGTCTTCGCGACGTCACCCGTGGCAGTCTACACCGGTGTCGGCAATGCCTTTACGCGGATATCCTCGACGGAAGGCATACGGGCTCTGTGGCGGGGCGTGTGGTCCGTCGTGCTGGGCGCTGGGCCGGCGCATGCGGTGCATTTCGGGACCCTCGAGGCCGTCAAGGAGCTCATGGGCGGGAATCAAGCCGGGAATCAGTGGCTCGCGACCTGTACGTATCTTGCCTCGCCGTGCTCGTTGGCTAACAGATGGTCGCAGCCGTGGCAGGCGCCTCAGCCACGACCGCCGCCGACGCTCTCATGAATCCCTTTGACGGTGCGCGCCCTCCCTCTGACGACCGTGACACATCGATAATAACGGTTTACAGTCATCAAACAACGCATGCAAGTCCACAAGTCCCAGTTCCGTTCCGTTTTCACCTGTGCCCGAGTCGTCTACCGCAACGAAGGCCTCGCTGCCTTCTACGTCTCGTACCCCACCACCCTCGCAATATCTATCCCGTTCAACGCTATCCAGTTCACCGTATACGAGCAGGTCAAGCGTATCCTCAACCCCCGCCACGAGTACTCCCCCACGACTCACATCACAGCAGGTGCCATCGCCGGTGCTGTCGCCGCCGCAGTCACTACCCCGCTCGATGTCGCCAAGACCATTTTGCAGACCCGAGGCACCTCTCACGATGCAGAGATTCGTGGCGTCAAGGGCATGGCAGATGCACTCAGGGTTATATGGACTAGAGACGGCATCAAGGGCTTTGGCAGGGGCCTTACACCCAGAGTACTCACCACCGTGCCCAGTACAGCTCTCTGCTGGCTATCATACGAGTTTTTCAGTAAGTCTTTGCCCGTCTCTCTTTGTATTTCTCTGATATTCTCTCGCAGAGGCCGCTATACGATCAGACACGTCTGGCTGCAACTAAAATATATCTATGCCCTCATTTACCCCCCATTGTAGCCACTTTTTTGAACTTATCGTACTTGACTTGAATGTAATATTATTCCCAGAGCGTCCCGCTATTCGGTTACCGCGTACTTGACTTCCCGTAAACTCACGTATTGTCCACACGACCGGTAAGGTTCTCACAACTTGGGCCTATTTTTCGCAGCGAAATCCGAAACCGCAGGGTAGGATATCCGGTAATATCCAATGTACGGGCCTTTCATAACCCAATTTCATTGCATTTCCAGGTACCCCGGCTTGCAGGACACAATCTCTGATCATCCGAAGATGAAGCTTGTTCAGGATGAAGCCATCGTGCAGAGGTAGAGGGAATTCCTGATGACATTCTGCTATTCGCTGCATCATGAACCCATCGCGTGAACATCGGAGACGCAGACCACCAAAGAGGGCATCGAAACACTGGGTCGGGATCTCATCGAATGGGGTGACGCCGTTATAGTACCAACCATGCCGTAGTGATACAGCCCTCCATACCGAGCACCCCAGGAGGAAATATATTACTCTCTGGGTATACCTCCGTATGTAAGAGCAGACAGAGGGGTCTCCAGGTAAGATACTAAGCTTGTCGACGGTCAAGTACATCACTCGAATGTGTACCTCGCTCTTGAGACGAACCTGCTCGACGCCAAGGGTCGATCGTCCTGAGAGCGCTGCCAGGTCGACTTTTGGCGTTTCGCAAAGATTAAAGCTGTTTTCAGTTGAACACTATCTGACATGCCTTTTAAAAATATCTGTTGCATGCATGGCGACAGCTCAATTCACTGCTGGTACCATCGTTGTGACGGGAGGGAAGAGGGGAAGATTCGGACTGGTGGTATCGGACCGGTGATGTGATGCCAGATGTTCGTCGTTCGACTCGTACGTCCATCACGATTTTGACCCAATTAAATGGCAAGTTCTATATCTCGTCTCACTTACGAATACTTAGTGGCTATCTCAACCATAGATCATGGCATTACCCGCCACCTTTCCTTCCGACTGGCACCCTTGCAAAGGCTGCGCCTGCGTGAACCACGCTATCCCATCATACACATTTTCTGTCACAGACGCAGACGGTCCCCTCACTGATCATTCAGATGTTGGGAAACTCGCACGTTCCAACGATGCACCCAACCCGTCCGAAGAGAAGATTCTTCAAAAGATGATGTCCGATACAGGGAAACGTATCGACACTCTTGATGCGCACGTGCTAGAGTTGAAGGCGCTGAAACAGGCTTTCCTCGCCCGTGTCGATGAAGAGCTGTCTGCACTAGATAAAGAACGACAGCGCCTCTCTGACAGTATACAAGAGCGGCAGAGTGTTCTCGGTGCATTGCGTCGTATGCCCAAAGAGGTCCTTGCTCACATCTTTCTTCACACTATCGTTTTTCCTTTTCCGCAGGGAAAGCCCACTGCATACGGACTTTGGTCATCGTTTTTGGCCAAGAGGCATCCACTCTTGCCGTTTGAACTGGTGTCCCGTAACTGGAAGGACGTTCTTGACACTTTCCCCAACCTGTGGTCTTATGTCAATATCCTCATCGATCGAATACATTCTAATACTTACATCCGATACATTGGAAACCAGCTGTCCCGCTCTCGACAGTGTCCGCTATCGATCTCGATATGCCATAGTGACAGCGTCTCGGTCACCAGGCTAGGAGCTTTTCCTGCTGCTATCTTAATGGCCCTCTTCACAGTCAGCCCTAGGGTAAAAACCCTCCGTCTTTACCTCCCTGGCAAATACTTCACTGATATGCAGCAACTTCATCTATCTTTTCCCAATCTACAGGACCTTGTGCTTGTTTCATCGTCCGAAACTTCGGAAGTTGCTCAACACCTCCATTTCGGTCCACTGCCGCATTTACGAGTCTTCCAAACCGTGGACATAAGTAACACCTATACACTATCCTTCCCTTGGCACCAAATCACTCTGTTTACATGTGTGCACTCGCAAGTTGGACACGGACCTCCCGTTCATCGTGTTCTAGATATCCTGAAAATGATGTCCCGTCTATCCGTCTGTCGTCTCTCCGTTGATCTGCAACATTTGACGACCGAGGTTGTGGAAGAGACGACTCTCAGCCACCTACACTCACTCACACTTTCATCTGTGTACCGACAAGGTTTCAATTTCCCACCTGTGATCCCCTTTGTGCTCAACTCCCTCAAACTTCCTGCCCTGTTGGATCTTTCGGTATTTTGCTTGGAGACCTTTGGCTCACGGGACCAGGACACGACCTTTACCTCTATCCGCCAACTCATTGAGTGCTCCCAGAGTCCCCTTACATCGCTTCATTTCGACAACGGAAAAATCCTAAAAGATGGTCTCCTTCATATTATTTCGAACACGCCCACCCTCCAGGATTTACGACTAACGAATGTAGGCGGAGGGATCACAGACGAAGTCGTCAACGAGCTCGCTCGTATAATTGACACAGAATCTGGACCTCCGGTCCCGGCACTCGTCCCGCACCTGCACACGCTACACCTTAGTGGGCAACTTGATTTTCAGGCGGAAGTTTTTGTAGGGATGGTCGAATCTCGCTGGACATGTCATCCGCAGCATCTCAAGTCGGTGAATATTTGCGAATTTGTGGATGGGCGGAGGGAAAGGGAGAAGGAGAAAGCCAACGTATTGGCTTTTTCCAGGCTTGATGTCCTAGAGGGATTGGCTGTGACGGTGAGTACACAAAGAGTGTGATTGTATCGTCTAGCTAGCCTTGTGAAACCCTCGGCCACATTGTCGTACTTCTATACTGGTACGGTGGATGTGACTGCAAGAATTAAATACTCGGTGAAATGTATAATGGAAATTCAGGAAACGATGGATGACGTCAACAGGTATCTTTTATTCTAACTTGCTCAGACAACCTTCCTCTACACAACGTTGCACTGCTCCATCATGTTGACCATCTAACAGCTCACGACGGGTCAGACGTATAGTACCCCCCAACGGATTGTCACGTTTATTCGAGTCCTATTCTACGAGGTGAACGACGGGCGCTACCATCTGAATATATATTCCATCTCTCAGACGCCCTTGGATCTCTCACGCATGTCTTCATCTCGGGCCGGTGCTGTTGGTCTGAGATGCTCTCAATCACGACGCCCATCGATACGCCCTCAAACTGACTAGCAAGTTCCCCACCTCGTCTCGTCCACAAACACCCAGTCAGACCATGGCATTACCCGCTGTTACATCTTCGGACTGGCACCCTTGTAATGGCTGCCCCTGCGTGAATCACTCCATCCCATCATACCGATTTTCAGCCACCGATGCAGATAGTCCCATAGCCGATCATCCAGGTCTTGGGAAGTACACACGCTCCAACGAGACACCCACTCCGTCTGAAGGGGCGACTCTCCAGCAGATGATATCCGATTCTAGAAAGCACATCGGTCAGGCGAAATCCCAGGCGTCGGAGCTCAGTGAACTAAGGCAGGAGCTCTTACTGTCGATCTCGCGCGTCGACGACGAGCTGGCGGTGTTGAATAAAGAGCAGGAGCGCCTCTCTGACAGCATTCGAGATCGGGAGCGTCTCCTCAGTGCTCTGCGCCGCATGCCCAAAGAGATCCTCGCTGACATATTCCTTCACACCCTTGTCTTTCCCTTCCCACGAGTACAGCCTCCCAATCCGCGTTCTGGCGATTGGTCGCTGTTTCCTCCCAGCAGAAACGCGCTTTTCTCAATTGCCTTGGTGTCTCGTAACTGGAACGACGTTGTGGTGGCCTGCCCTAATCTTTGGTCCTGTATCAACATCGTAGTCGACCGGTTGCCGTCCAATAGCTATGCACGCTTCATCGGCAAACAGATATCTCGCTCCGGTCAATCCCCATTATCATTCTCGATATCCCACGGTGGCGGCACAGCTGGGGCTGGTGCTTTACCTGATGCCGTCCTATCGACACTCTTTACAGCCAGCCATAGAATCATATGCCTCCATCTTCACCTCCCCGGGAGGTACTTCCCCTCCGCACAACAACTCCCTCTGTCCTTTCCCATTCTACAAGAACTCTATCTTCAGTCTTCATCAGATACTGTCGAAGTCGGCGAATATCTCGATTTCGACCATCTACCCGAGTTGCGGGTGCTGGATGTCACGGACATCAGCGACATACATTTAGCATCGCCTCCCTGGAACCAGATCACGCAATATTCGAACACTCATGTGCAGCCGGGACATGGTCCGCCTCTGCATTGTGCTCTGGCTACCTTGAAAGCGATGTCTCGTTTATCTGTATGTCGCCTCTCCCTCGACTTGCAACCCTTAACAGCGGGTGCCGCAGAGGTGGCGACCCTAACCGAGCTCAAATCGCTTTCACTTTCATCCGTATACCGGCAAGGTTTCGGTCTCACAGCAGTCATACCCTACCTACTTAACCACCTCACATTGCCTGCTCTTTCGGATCTCTCGGTGACGTGTTTAGTCGGTGTCAACACGCGGGACCAGGAGGTGACATTCGGTTCTATTCGCAACCTCCTTGAGCGCTCCAGCAGTCCCCTCACATCGCTCTCCTTTAGCAACGGAGAGATCCCAAAGCAGGACCTTGTAGATATTATAACTACCACGCCTACACTGCAAGATCTACGACTAGCGAATATTGGGAAGGGAGCTTTGACTGAAGAGGTCATCAATGCTCTTGGTGATAGCACCGAGGATCCCGATACCAAAGTCGAGACCCTAGCTTTCGTCCCCTCCCTGCATACACTGCATCTTGTCGGCCATATTGAATTCTCGACAGAAAAGTTGATCGACATGATCGAATCTCGCCGGGCGTGTGAGCCGTGTCACCTCAAGTCGGTGAATGTTTGCCGATTTGTCGACTGGCGGAGGGAAACGGACGAAAAGGCTGCGATCCTTGGATTTCAGCCCACTTTTGAAGCGTTGCGGGAGGTAGGATTGGACGTTAATGTAAGCACACAAAGACCGATGTGAGAATATCGTGGTTTGGGTATAGGAGAGTATTGGTGTGTATTTTTACTATGTTGATTTCTATCGAGGGATTTCATGAACAAAGAGATTAGTATCAGGAGTTTTGAATCTTTTTTATCTACAGACACTGTTAGCTACAAACATCGGCTTGGATTTTATCGAGATTTCCGGTGCGCCTCTTTGATGGAAGTGACAAAGATAAGCAGGAAGGAGACGAATTAAGTTTTGGGGAGGTTGAAGGAGGTCATGCCCAAATATGGAACCCCATTTTGAAATGAGCGGTTGCTCTGAATACCGACACTGTGATATCCACTGACTGGCTACTACCCGGCATGATCAGCAATTATATTGTCTTTATTGCTGTGCTCTCCTACCTGACGACAGATAAAGCCAGAGAGAACAACCTATCAGAACATGTCAGTACACAAAAGTAAGTATTTCCAACGTCGGTAGCGAGAGCTCACACGCAACTGTTAGCTGGAATGTCAAACAAATCTACCATTCATTCCCCCATCTGCTGACGTTCGGAGAGACTGCTGATGATCTTCGTTGACTCATGTAGCGGCTCTGTCTGAATGGATCGACTACGCCGTGGAACGGGGGATTATCATTGACACCTCCCGCGACGTTGTCGTCATCCCGCAATGCGACTAAGAAAGTCCCCCTCTTCGGCTGCGCGCATCCAGTATGACAACGGGCGCGTCTTGGTCGCCGTCGATGACAACGACACTCGCCCAATGTTCCGCACCGAGATCACGGGCTCTTCACTCACGTCAGAGGGGGAAGAACGGCGTTTTAATGGATTCGGCCCTGTGTGCTTTCCGGTGCTGGGGAAGTGGTAGGTGGGGAGTCTGTGAGTCTGATGCCGTGGCCGCCGACCGATGAGCCCAACGACGCGCTGCTCCCATCGCAGTTCACTGAGATACCCAGGACACACTGTTTGTGATGAGGAAGAAGGGGTCCATCAATATGCAGTGCGCCACAGCGATGACAGGTTCTTGATGGCGAGGCGGTGCTGGATGTCGTTGATGGGCCAGAGACTCGTCCGCGTGCTCGCGAAGCCGTCTTTGGAGACTTTCTGGGCGTCGAGTCTGATATCAGGGTGCTTCGTCATGTCCCCAGTTTGAATGCGGTCGTTGCGATTGGGAGTGTAAGCGAGCGGAAATATGGTGATGGTCCGGACTGCGCTCTGGCTGGATGCGAACAGTGGGCAGCGTCGGCACGAACGGGTCAGCTGTTCGAGTGTGCGATGTTTACAGGTGGCAAAGAAGTTGTTGTTGACGTGGTAGTCGTCTTCTGCGGCGGCGGGGTGCTGGAGACGTTGTCGGTGGACGAGTTTGGGAATGACGCACGGCAGAGTTGGTCATGGCCATGCCGTGCTCGTCGAGGCCAATCAGAAAGTGTCGTTGGTGAGAACGGCGTCCATGTTTCTCCGGGGAGTGGTCTTGGATGCAAAACACGTACTCTTTTACGCGTTTAAAGCGCTGAAACGAAAACATAAACCAACACTCTTTCCGCACATTCCAAGCCCGAATTCTCATCCATGAAAACATAACAAATAACCCTGGAATGCGCAGACTCGGCTGAACCTTGAAAATTGACCATTGCAATTCATGCCGTACGATTGTGAGACGTGGAATGCGTGTACCTTGCGACCTGCTCTCAATCATTCAGGGACTTTGGCAATTGATACGGTACCGGCGTCAGCTGAACGGTGCTAAAGTCTTCTTTCCGTAGCGTCGGAGGTCGTTTAAAGCATTCTTTCCGTAGCGTCAGAGGTCGGTATATGCCCACATCTAGATAGCAAAGATACCAACCGTGCCTATAACAGCATCGGTCTCCACATCGGTTGCAGCTCGGTTCAGCGCTTGAATGCCATGGCAATGACGTACATCGTCGCGTAAAGGAAGATAGAAGGCCGTCACAGCCTGTCACGTCACTGAGTAGGGTTTCCCTCATATCCGCCATGTCTGCTGAGGACCTGCCGCCTCCCCGTCCTTCCTTTGTTGCCAGCGAACGTCCCAGCAAGATGAGTATGGACAGCGGCTCAGACTCCGACGCCCCCGTCACCCTCCACGGTCGTCGATCACGCAACCGTCGCTCGTACGACCGGCAGCTCGACTGGAATCCCGCCATCCTCTATGCCGACCAGCCCCCGACGCCCAACTCGGCATCGCCGCTCAACAAGCGAGCGCCTCCTTCCTCATTCATGTTTCCCTTCCAGCACCATGCAGGCAACCCAGACCCTGGCCTGCCCATTCCTGGCGTTTCACGCCGGAGTTCCATCGACAGCTCCCAAAATCATTCCCAGCAGAACCATTCCCAGATGATTTATGAGACGGCCAGGGTTTCACCAGGTCTCGATTCACCGACGCTGAACAAGGGCCTCCCACGCGTAGCCTCCAATGCAACTTTCCGAGCTCCATTCCTTTCCCCCGCTTCTCGACCCGGCTCTTCATTGTGGAGCCCCCCATCATATCCGTACCTTAACCAGGGCCCCGACTCTCCTGCTGCCTCTTCAACCGCACTCGCTTCTGGTCTTGCAAAGTCAAAGCCTCCTGGTCCCAGCACCAAAATCGCCGCCAAGCTTACCCCCGACGATAAGCCATGGCTCAAGGAAGGCGATCGCAGAGGTCGTGCCAGCTGGTGGATAACCTTTATTATTATAATGCTCGGCGTCGCTGGGGCAGGTCTGCTTTGTTGGTCTGGCATAACTGGCATCGACATGCTCAAAGACAGCGATTTATGCATGGTTATGGACGAAGATTGGAGTAATGGCATTTCCGATGACAATTGGTCTAAGGACGTCATGCTTGGCGGTTTTGGGTGGGTCCTCATCCATCCCTTCCTGACTTTTCATTTCAACTCCTTGCAGAAATGGCGAGTTCCAAGTCACTACCTCATCAGACAAGAATGCCTATATTAATAACGGCCAACTTTACATCATGCCCACACTTATGAGCGACGACATTAGCACGGACTCTATCTTTGACGGCTATACCTACAACGTCGATAGCTGCAGCACCGACAATTCCACAGCATGCACTGTCACATCGAAAAATAGCACAAAAACTGTCGTAAATCCCGCTCTCAGCGCTCGGATCAATACCCAAGGAAAGAAGACCATTGCTTACGGCAAAGTTGAGGTTAAAGCAAAGTTGCCGAGGGGTGACTGGTTATGGCCCGCAATCTGGATGATGCCAGAGGACAGCGTATATGGCGCCTGGCCACTCAGTGGAGAAATTGACGCAAGTCTCCTACTATTGAGCCAACAACATCGAATTAACCGATTTCCCTTAGATCCTTGAGGCTCGCGGCAACCTCGCAAGTTACGGTGCTCAAGGCGTCAACTATGTCCGCTCGTCCCTCAACTTTGGTCCCATGGACAGCTTGTTAACCAAGATATACGGATGGTGGGAAACGAAGCGGGGTGGTTACCATGAAGGTCTGCGTCCTGTCGATCTGTAATCTCCGTCCTACTGACGTCCCGCAGACTTCCACACGTATACAATGGAATGGACTAGCGACTTCATTCGAATGTCCGTCGATTCACGGCTTCAAGCTATGGTTGATCTTACCATGAAGAAAGAGAAGCAGAGTTTCTGGAACAGGGGAGAGTAAGTAAACCGTTCAACCTTTCAATCATGCCTCACCTTGCTCCAAGTTACCCTCAAACAGCCCAGAACGGCAGTGCAGAAGTTGTCGTTGAGAATCCATGGGAAAATAGCGGGTGGTCTGCGCCTTTCGATCAACGTATGCAGCATGCTTCCTTTTTTTCGATATGTTGGTTGACAGGTTACGGCTTTAGAATTCTACCTTATCATCAATGTCGCAGTCGGAGGCACTAGTGGATGGTTCCCTGATGATGTGGGTGACAAGCCATGGCATGATGGCTCGCTCAGTGCGTTTTTCACAATTACATTCGCGTGGGGCTGCATCACTGACGGCTCTTACAGCGGCGATGTATGATTTCGCCAAGGCGCAGGATACGTGGAGCGCGACGTGGCCTTCCAGTGCCGACGATAGGGCATTTAGAATGTAAGTGCTGTTGTTTCATTCCTTGTGCTGTTAGTGATACATGATTGCCAGCGATTCTGTCAAGATGTGGAAGCTGGGAAGCTGTTAACTTAAATCCGACCTTTTTTTTTTTATGTGTGCGTCTGTCTGTGACAGCATACCCTCCCGCTAGAATACCATTGCGAACCCTCATTGTTATCTTTTCGTACTGACGGTTTTGTTTTTCTCCTGTTAATGGACGTCGCTGTTATTGGATTCAGCTTCCACTGGTCATTTTCACGTAGGTGTATTTTACATCATTGCATATGTTTTTAAAATATTTTTCACGACGATATAAGAACGTTATACTGTTATTGGTACATGGAACAATAGTTGCACTGCTTTGCTATCATGACTGCTTGTATCTGACTTTTTCTGAGCCGCCTGGTAAGAAGCAATCGTTGGTTTTGAACCATTAACTGATGACTAGCTATCAGTACTGCCCCACCGGTAATACCGACACCGTCTCACGTCCTTTAGAAGCGCGTTAAGCCGTATTAATGCGCCGCAATATAGCCCTTGAATCAGAAGCCTCGGATATCATATCGCTACAGGCAAGCGACGATTGGAACAAAGCTTCCGCGACGCGCATTTGCTTTTCGCCGTCACATCCTTTGGTCCGCTGACTGTATCCATAATGCGATACGACCTGGTGGATCCTACAATCCTCCTATGATTATTATTTGGCAGAATTGGTTCGTATGGCGTTCGAGTGGTACGAAGGCGCGTGACTCGGGTTCTCGTTCCCCTCGCCAAGACTCCATCGTCGTCCTGGAAGAAGACTCCTGGTTGTTGGATTCACATAGCATGGGGAGATACTGAAAGTAAGTGGAAACATGAGGCTTCGGCTGTGAAATGTGTTGGGATTTACAACTTCAAGCTTATGCTGGAAGATTCCCGAACATTCGGCTTAGTAATTTGTCATGATACTTGGATAATTTTAGGTACTTTAGGTAGAATATTCTAGATACTTTTGTAGTATTTAAGGAGCTCGTTCCGAGCTCTAGTAGCTAACAATTTCAGTATTTACCTACTGCAAGCCTCCCACTGCTGTGGTTTACAACAAAATGGAAGCAGGTCTGAACGCGTATTGCTCTTGTATTATTCTTGGGTGTGTTGTGATCATGTAAGGTACCGCTCACGCCGACGCCCAGTCTGTTCTGCCCGACCACCTCAAGTAATTCGTCGCGGCGAATCCTGGGAAGGGATTGGAGGAGTCTTACCGGCAAAGGGAGACTTGGGCACTCGGCGGCCAAATTTTGATCCCAAGACAACCCCTCGGTCGAAAGAGTCATCAGGTAGACGATCATTGCTCACTGATGGGAGGGTGTGGTCCCACGTCCGGATTTGAAGCCAAAGAGCGAAGATGGATACATGTACGCGACGAAGAATTGTTGCATTGTGGATGTGGATGGAATATCAAAAGTCGGGCAGCCGTGCCTTATGCGGAGTGTATTGGGGAGCGTTTGAAGCCTATGAGTTCAATGGTAGGAAGAGCCGATTCGAGTTCAAATTCAGGAACTGCGGCTGTAGCTTGATACTAACCACCATAGCATAGGTCTTTCACCACACGAGGGAAGGTGCACCATACTTTTGAAGTTTAGAGATAGCACGATAGCTGAGCAGTATTTGTTAGCTGACGACTGGTGATTCATTGTTGCGAGACATGCTTAAAGTGGCGGTGCATCATCGACATCTAAGCCTAACGGGCACGGAACTTGAAGGCGGCTCCGCTGGGAAATGAAAGTACCGTGATTGAGGCATTATCAACTATATCCGTGAAATTCTGTACATGCAGAGGGTATCTATGTATACAAGATAAAGATGAGAAGGAGAAAGTGTGCACGCGGGAAGAAAATGATAAACCTTCACATAATGACACAGCAGGAGTTTTGCTAAAGGGAACAGGTCAGTATAAGCACAGTAAGACGTTATTGGAAATAAAAGCAGACCTTCTTGGCCGTCTTGTAAAACATTTTGCTCTGAGCAGAAAGGGCATTGGATCTATCCACGAGATTGTCTAGTTTTTCGCCACGCTGTAAGACAGACTCGATCGTCTTGTGCTGCATATCGATTAGGACCACCGTATAATCAAGAAGAAATACGACATACAAGTACGATCTTTGTCTCATCTAGTTCTTGTTGGACTCTCATGATGGTGTCGGCCTGCCTGGGATCTTGATACTTCTGAAGGTAGGTATTGATGTCGGGGAAGGAAATGGACGAAGGATTGCTAAACGATGACTGGGGGACTTTGGCCGTGAAGTCGTCCAGCAGCTTTGAGAGTAAAGAAAAGGCGGGGCGGACAGGATATTCCTGATCAGTTATAATAACGCCTGATGATGGTGAGATCGGACGAAGGTGTCAAAAGACGAGGCACACGTACCTGTCAGCTGCTCGGCGCCACCTCTATTGTATACATAGGCAGTATAGTTATTCTCCTGGATGCTCTGCCGTTGTCCCTGTGCAGTGCGCTCTGCAACAGTTCTGGAGAAGAAGGTCATAAATTCGCCGACTGAGCCTTTCTGGTAGAAAGAATAGGACGATAGGTCGTTAGCACTGCTGAGTACAGTGCATGACCCGCTGGGAGGGGCCAGAATGACAGAGATAGAGAAAACCTTCATCGTAAAAGTTCGTTGGTGGTGGTAGCTCTGGTAAGTGACTGACGTGCCGAATTATTGACGTGTGCTTGGCTGTGCCTCCTGGCGATCATCATCGGTTCCTAATCAGGACGTGTGTTGAACAGGTGCTGGCTCCGACGACTTGTTGCGAACGTCAACCCATCAAACACGCTTTACCCGACTTTGCCTCTCAGGCTCTTCCACTCCCTTTTATCATCTTAATCTTGCACTCTCTCTACTCCAACGATTTCACGACATTTCTTTCTATCGCCGCCTTACTTTTCTTTGGCTCTGGGCGGCCACTGCTGGACGATCAACTGTTTAGAACACTGACCCTGGGCAATGCCTATGCCACGGTTATCTCAGAACGCGGAAGCTGCGCGTGCAGCAGCGCTCCAGGCAGAATTCAACGAGAAGAAATGGGTGTGGGTTCCTGACGACAAAGAGGGGTATTTGGCCGGCTGGGTCAACAAGGAGGAAGGAGATATTGGCGAAATTATCATGGCTGCTGGCGGGGACGTACGTGCACTTTATATGCTACGCGAAATCGCTGTATTGAAAACCGACAGTTTCGCCGGGTCCCGCTGTACGCCCTGTCCAAGATGAACCCGCCAAAATTCGACCGCGTCGAGGACATTGCGGATCTCACATTTTTGAACGAAGCGAGTGTGGTACACAATCTTCGCTTAAGGTATGGGTCTGGAGCAATATATGTGAGTCGCTATGTTGGAGGCACGGTGGTTGTGGACTTACGTGTTGCAGACTTATTCAGGCTTATTCTTAGTCGCTATCAATCCCTATCAGTCTCTCCCACTCTATTCCGATGCTATAATACAGCAGTATCGCAACAAACGGAGGGATGAGAATCCTCCTCATATATTTGCCGTTGCGGAGCGGGCGTGGGTTAATATGGGTGAAGAGAGGGAGAACCAAAGTATACTAATCACGTACGCGATGCTCTCCCTCTTGTTTAACCTTTTCCTCACCTCCATGGTAGGGGTGAATCAGGTGCCGGTAAAACCGAGAGTACGAAGAAAGTCATCCAATATCTTGCTGCCATTGCTACCGATGTTCATACTTCGCCACCCTCCCATTCTCGTTCGCCAACACTAACATCGTCGAGTTCCTTTGCTTCATCCATGCCGACAACTGGACTTCCTCGTAACAGCTCCTTTCGTAGAACTCACAACGCGTCTCCGTCCGTCTCTAGCACCGGTTTAACGGCGAAGGGACGGCTAGGTCTACTTGAGCGCCAAATCTTGCAAGCCAACCCCATTCTCGAAGCGTTTGGAAATGCCCAGACCCAAAGGAATAACAATTCAAGTCGATTTGGTAAATTCGTCCGAATAACATTTGCACCTGATGGCAGCATTGCGGGGGCAAATATCGATTGGTATTTGCTAGAAAAGAGCCGAGTTGTTGTACGCAGCGAGGCCGAGCGAAGTTTCCATGTCTTCTATCAGTTGATGGCCGGCGGAGGTGCTCTGAAGGAGTCACTACTTCTGGGAGGAGCCATTGAAGATTATGAATACTTAAATAAGAGCAGGAGAGAGGTGGATGGCGTCGATGATCTCCATGAATGGTCTGCATTGAAGGTCAAATTTTCATTTCTCGTTCTCAAGCTGATCACTTACAAAGTATCTGCAGTCCGCTCTCGACATCGTTGGCTTCACACCTGCTGAACAGTTCGATTTATTTCGAATAGTGGCTGCAATTCTTCATATAGGCAACATTGCTATCACTTCGACGAGGGCCGATGACGCTATCATGCCTGATCCTTCCCAAGCCGAGCGCGTGTGCCATCTTCTTGGAATACCCGTTGCCGAATTTACACGTGCTGTGCTACGCCCTCGTGTTTTGGCCGGCCGGGAGTGGGTTTCGCAGGCGCGAACGCGTCAACAAGCCTTGGACGAATTGTCCGCCCTTTGCAAAACTTTGTATGAGAAATCATTTGGGCGACTGGTGGATCGGATAAACGAGGCCCTCGACCGACCCTCCTCAAAGTCGACTTTTATCGGCGTCCTCGATATAGCTGGTTTCGAAATATTTGAGATCAATACCTACGAGCAGCTTCTGATTAATTATACCAACGAGAAGCTGCAGCAATTCTTCAATCACCACATGTTCGTTTTGGAGCAGGAGGAGTACGCAAGGGAAGGCATTCACTGGGATTATGTCAACTTTGGATTGGACCTTCAGCCGACTATCGACTTAATTGAAGCAACCGGAAACGCAATCGGTATTTTGAGCTGCTTGGACGAGGAGTGTATCATGCCCAAAGCTACGGATCTCACATTCACTAACAAGCTCAGTGGTCTTTGGGCCGGTGCTACTGGCGAAGATGACGAGCATCCGGGGAAGCAGAAATTCGAACCTGCTCGATTCGCGCAGGGTTTCCTGATCCAGCATTACGCTGCAAAGGTTGAGTACCGAACGGATGGGTGGCTGGAGAAGAACAAGGATCCATTGAATGACAATGTCACCCGTGTTTTAGCCGCCTCCTCTGAGCGATACGTGGCTGCCCTCTTCGCGGAGTATTCTGATGTACCTGTGTCCAGTGGACCGGGAGGACCTGGTAATATGTTTACTGTGGCGAAGAAACGAGGTCTCAAGAAGGGAGCATTCCGGACGGTTGGACAGAGACATAAGGAGCAGCTAGCGAGTTTGATGTCGCAGCTGCAGGCTACGCAACCTCATTTCGTTAGATGTATTGTGCCCAACGCCCACAAGAAGCCTGGCCGAGTGGACGTCCCCCTTGTTCTCGATCAGCTACGCTGTAACGGTGTGTTGGAAGGCATTCGAATTGCTCGGTTGGGGTATCCTAATCGCCTACCCTTCGTCGAATTTCGACAGCGATACGAAGTTCTTACACCAGGAATCATACCGCCTGGTTACATGGATGGCCGTGAGGCTTGTCGGCGTATGGTCAAAACTTTGGACCTTGACGACTCGATATATAAGATCGGGACGTCAAAGATCTTCTTCAAAGCTGGCGTTCTGGCTGAGCTTGAAGAACGTCGCGACTTGCTTCTGTTTGATATCTTCTCTCGATTACAGGCTGTGGCGCGCATGTGGACAGTTCGCAGGCAGATTAAGAAGATTCTTAATCGTGCTATCGCTATTAGGACAATACAGCGGAATGCAAGAGTGTATGGCGAACTGCGAGATTGGCCTTGGTGGCAACTCTATACAAAGGTCAGCCATTCATCTTATTTCGGTGCTCGGGTATCTAAGATGTCCACACATAGGTCCGACCCCTCCTTGCGGCAACCCGAAACGACGACGAACTGCGTCGTAAGGAAGCGGAGCTTGTCCTGATTAAAGAGCGAGCCGAGCGGGACAAACAAGAGCGTGAAGCCTTGGAAAATCTCAAGATGGGGCTAGAGGCCGAAAAGCGAAAGGTGGACGAGGAGCTCGAGGCTGAGCGCGCGCTCGGTCTTGACAAAGAAGCTCTGTTAGAAAGGAGCAAGAAGCGCGAGGCTGAGCTCGAGGAGGAGGTTGCCGATCTGCAGGCTGACGCAGAGTTGCTGGATTCCCAGCTGGAGCGTGCCATGAATCTGCAGAAGGAGCACGAGGAGAAGTATGCCAGCCTTTTACAGGCATTCGATCAAGCTACAAGTCATGCTGTGCGTTTGGAGGGTGACCAGAAGCTCTTGTCGGCGAGAGAGACAGACTTGACAGCCCAGCTGGCTGATGCTGAGGAGGAAATCGGCATTCTCAAAGCCGAGATCCATGAGTTGGAGACATCTGTAGAAAACTTGAAGATGCTGAGGGAACAGGACCTTTCTAGAGCTCATGATCGTAACGATGTGATTGTGAAGGAACTGCAAGGGAAGCTGGATGTTGAGATCAAGACCAAGTGAGTACATCCGAGCCAACTGCCATAGTATACTTATCTCGGGCGCCAGGGATCTACTGCAGAATCAGATAGAGGCCGTGGAAGAGGACGCTCGGCAAGCCAAAGATAAGCTCGCCGAGCTGACTAGAACAGCTACCGAATACTCCAACATGATACAGAAGAAGGAGGAGAGGATTGCGTCTCTACTTGAACAAACCGACGCAGCGAAGCAAGAGCGAGAGGCAGGGTCAAAAGAGATCATTGAACTTCAGAGTGACATCGATACTCTTTCTGCTGAGTTGCAAGCAGAGAAAGAGGCCGGTCTGCGTGGAAGCGCTGCTCGAATAAAGCTCCAGGAAGAGTTAGACGAATTGAGGACTCTGATGGAGGCGAAGACGAGCGAGGCTACGAGGCGTGCAGAGGTAGAGAAGAGCAAGGAGGAGGAACTCGCCGACCTACGGTCTCAAACCTCTCAGCTACAACAAGAGCTAACGGAGTCTCGTCGCCTTGCGCTGGAGAGCCAGAGCAAGCTCAAATTAGAACTGGACTATGCCTCGAGGGAACTTTTGTCTTTAAGAGGTTCACGCGACTCTTTGACAAAGCGGGAGGAGGAAGCGCAGGGCCATTTAGCTCACCTTCAGTCCAGCGTCTCCGAGCTCGAGAAGAGTAAGCGGAGCATGGAATCAGAGCTACAATCGCTCAAGGCGCGTTTCTACGAAACGGAAGGCCACCTTGCGGAAGCACGGAAAGCAAAAGAGGTATGCTCGTTGCTCTTATAGCTAGCTGTGAAGACTAACAGCTGTACAGAGCTTCGAGCGTCAATTAGTCACTGCTCAGACCAAGTATCACGACATCGAGGACCTCATGCTCGAATCGGAACGTGAGAAGACGACCAAGCTTGAGACTGGCAAGAAGCAGCTCGAAGCTGAAGCGGCTCATCGTGCCAAGTTGGAGCAAACAGTTTCCACCCAGAAATCTGAACTTTCCATCGTAAAGGACCGGAACATCAAGCTGGAGAGAGATTACAACAAGGCGATGAAAGATCTGAAGGACCGTGAATGGGAAGTCAAGCAGCTGGAAAGCAAGCAGGACAAGACCATCGTCGAGCATGTTCATGTCCTGGAGGAAGCTAAGAGGGTAACGGACCGACAGCTGGCAGATGCTCAGCTCGAGTTACAGAACCAGCGTCTGTATATCTCTTCGCTCGAGAAGTCCAAGGCGCGTTTAACCGGTGAGGCGGAAGATCTGGTCCGACAAACAGAGCTCGGATTGCGCGGCAAGGATAAAGCACTCAAAGCCGAGGAGGAACGTACAGCAAAGGCGCGCGCGGAGGCCGAAAAGGAGAGGCACGAGAAGGACATTGCCGAAACTGAGACCCGACGTCTTCAAAGGGAGCTTCAAAATGCTGAACGTCGTGCTTCCGAATTCGAACAAGAACTCATTTTGGTCCAAAGATCGAAGGATAACCTCGAAACTGAACTGGAGCGCTTGGCGAACGAAACTCAAGCGCCCACCTCCATGGCCAAAGTCCAACGGCAGTACGAATCCCAGATAGCGCAACTCGAGGATCAGCTGAACGAAGCCGAGTCTTCTAAGGCTCTAGCGGCAAAAATCCGAGATCGCGTCGAGCGTCATCACCAGGAGCTTCGTCAGCTTGTAATGAACAGTGGGCCGGTTGATTCATCCTTCCAATCTCGTCTACTTCAAGAGCTCAAAGCTGCCGATGACGATCTTGACCGAGAGATGTCGCTTCGTTCGCGGAACGTATCCTCCAATTCAGCCGGTGATGTGCACAACATTGCCAATATTACCCCTCGCAAGGGTGTTCATCGTCCTCGAAATGACTCCCACCCTGATGGAGCACATTCATCCACAGATCGGCAGGTCAATGCCCTTAAGCAGCAAGTCCAATTCCTAGAGATTCAAATGGTGGCTTCAGAGCGAGTCAGGCAGCATCTGGAGGCATCGATTCGTGATATGACCGCTGATCTGGAGAATAGTGATGGCTCCAAACAATCCCTTCAAACCTACCGTGCTCGTCTTGCAAAGGAGAACGTCCGATTAGGAGAACTTCTTCGAGAGGAAGCTGAAGCGCGTCGTGCAGCTGAGTCTGCCCAGGTTGACGGTATTCAGACGATGTGGACCAAGTTCCAGAATACCATATCGGAAGAACGACAAAACTATTCTCGTCTGGAAGAGTCGAGGAAGGCTTTAGTAGGTTTTCTTGGTCTACCTGTACAAATACTGACTCTTGTCTCAAGCTCATTCAACAGCGTACAGTGCAAGCAGAGTTGGAAGCTCAGCGTGCTCAGCTGAGAGACTTGACGGAATCCAGGAGGCGGATGGAAGCTGAAGCTGACGACCTTCGTTCTCAAGTCAGTGAAGCCAAGGCTGAAACCTCCAGTTAGTTCCATTTCATGTCGTCCTCTAATATGTATCTAATAGGTTCCAGATGTCAGACGCCAGCTCCAAAAACGCCTTCAAGAGGAAGACCTTTCCTCCTCCACATCTGATGCGGCTCAATCAGGTTAGAGGATTAATCTGACTTTGAAGTTATCTTACGAATTTTGCAGAAATGCGGGCATTGATCGAGTCCTACAATGCCAAAGAGCAAACATACCAAGAACGCTTTGAAGCTTCTGAAATAGAGAGAGCCAAGGCTGCTCGAGCAGAGGCCTTCGGTATAGTTGATCAATATTTTCTACTGTAATGAGAGCTCACTGTCACCAACAGTTCGTCGCTCCCTCGGCGAGCTGCAGAAAGCAAACGCCGACACTCTTGCACAGCACCAGGCGTTACAGGAGCGTTTGAAAGCATCGGAGCACCGGGCTCAAGAACTGCAGGCTAGACTCGATGATGAGGGCCATGGATCCTCTGATCTAGTCGTCATCAATCAGCGGCTAGTGGAGGAACTCGAAGATGAGAAGGCACGTCACCAAAAGGATCTCGAGGAAAGCGACTTTACCGGCGATCAAACGCGCAAAAAGTATCAAGGTCAGTTGATGCTCCTTATGGTGACGAGACCCTCCTGCTCATGTTAGTCTCTTACAGCTGAACTTGCACAATTGAGTGAAGGTAGTCTCTTTCTGCATCATATTTTATCGAAATTCTTACTCTTGAATTTAGAGCTTCAATCACAGCGCGACAGCATGAGTCGACTCCGCGAAGAGAACCGGAACATTCGGTCGGACTATGATGAGCTCCAGCTGACCTTCGACGAGGAAGTGTATAACAGTGGTGGTTGGAAGAAGGAGAAGGAACGGATGGAGACCAAGATCAACGACATCACCAAAGCATATGAGGCATCCACGGCCGCCCAGACAGAGCAACAGTCGCAGATCGTGACGCTCCATGGGCAGGTCCGGAAACTCAGAAGTATGCTGGACGATGTGGAGGCCGACCGTGCTCTTTTGCAAAAAGCCCGTCGGGCTCTGCAGGCTGAGCTTGAAGGAATCAAGATTGACCACGTCGACACCAACCGGATGTCCACCGACAGAGAGTATCAAAAGCTTCAGCTCAAGAAGCAAGATCTGGAGCGGGCACTGGAAGAACAGGGGGATCGGGTGACCAACGCATTTGAGAGAATGAAGAAAGCAGAAGCGTTGGCAAATGAGTTCCAGATTAAGTTGAGCAAGAGCCGAGTGGATTATTCCGAACTGGAGCGATTGAACGTACGTCTCTTGTTCACGTATACGGGTACTAGCTTCTGACTGATATCGTGCAGGCGAATCTCGAGAAGCAAGTGAAGGAGCTCAACGTACGAAATATAGATTTGGAGACCAGGGCGTTTGCAACGTCGTCACGACCATCGACTGTATCAAGACGGGGGGCAGCCGACACGCGGATTGAGGAACTAACTAGCCAACTCCATCAGGCGTCCAATAAGAACGAGGCTTCGCGACTTTTACGTGATGCCAAGTTCCAGCAAGCCGAGAGCGAGAGGCTTCGGACTAAATTCGAAGAGGAACGTAGAGGGTATGAGAGCCAGATTCAGCAGCTGCGACAGACGATGGACACAATGGTAAGTGATGTTCCCATTTCATCAACAGTGGGCATGAATGTCGATGTGACTACAGCAAACACAAGAAAGTGACCTACAATCTGCGAAAAGACGTGCCGAGAGAGAAGCTGGAGATTACAAACAGAAGGCGTTGACGTGAGTGTCGTTTATTGTTCACGTGGAAACTACTTACCTTTGTTTAGGCTGCAACATGAACTAGAGCGCCTGCGAAATAAGTTAGACAGGCCATTAGGCTCACCGCTAAGTTCACCTCGTAAATGATCATGATACTTTTTATTCCCCTTTCTCGTTACATACCACACGTCTTGTATTTTATGCACTTGAGCATTCGTATCTATGTACAGAAAAATGTATTGTATAATGACTCGCATGGATACTAACATATCGGCTTCGTTGTTGACTGCTTGCAAGACTGAAGAATCACAACTGTCTGGCCGGAATCGCATATCAATATTTGGTTCATAAAGCATGACATGGATGATAGTAGAAGTATAAAGCCAGCCCTCCGGCCCGTAGGGACCTCCTTTTACTTCAATGGGATGCTGGACAGGAATGTAAGTGATCAAAGGTGTATGCAACCAAAGGATGACTAACAATCGGGAAGAGTGGGTGGCACCAATACCGGGACGACCGTGCTTGACGGGTCTGTACGAGCAGGAGAACTCGCCAAGGTAGTGGCCCGTCATCTCTGGCTTTATCTCGACAGAGTTGAAAACCTGGACCCTGTCAATTTCGCGTCTTGCGAACATGAAATCAGGACGCACCTTTCCGTTGTATATTCCAACAACAGACCCAATCATCTCAGGTACCACAATCATGTCGCGTAAGTGCGTCTTGACGACGGCAGGCTTCTCATTGGGAGGTGCCTCCTTCTTAGCCTTGCGCAATTTTTTGATGAGGCCGAGTGGTCGGCGCTTGAGACCACGCTTGAAGCGTCTGCGGGCACGGGCGTGAACGAGGTCGACGAGCTACACGCAGAGACAATGAGTCTTGGCGACTGGACCATCCAGCGACAAACGAACCTCTTCGTTGTTGAGGTCGAGAAGCTTGTCGAGTTCTACTCCACGGTAGGAAAATGTCCTGAAGGTCCTTCTCTTCTTGAGCTCGGCGGCGACGGCGGGGTCGGTGACGCTTGAATCAGCCTGCACATCGTCAGTATCGTTATCGAGGCGGCCAACTGAGCACGTACCATCTTGATTTTGAGGTTTCTTGCGCGATGCGTTGAACTGGAGAGGGATGCGGAGTACGAATACGGAAAGTGTGGCTGAAACCTTATTGTCACGTGCTACTATACAGTACCAACTTGGCATCCGCAAAATTTGTTCAGAATCAAGTCACGAACGGATAGCAACCACAAGTCCTCCTGTAGAGGATTAAATGTGAGGCAATTCTGTTTCCTTCTTACTACTAACTGACTCGTACTCTCAGTGATTTGTGGAACCGTATACACTCAAAACTCGTGAAAAGTACACCTAATCTTACCGCTCACTTGGACTGGCAATTAACTGTTGCTTAGATGCGTTACATCGCTGCTTACCTGCTCCTTCAAATCGGAGGCAATGCCTCTCCTTCCGCTGCCGACATCAAAAAAGTCCTCTCTGCAGTTGGAATCGAGGCCGATGACGACCGCCTCTCCAGCTTGATCTCTGAGCTCTCCGGCAAAAGCATCGACCAACTGATTGCTGAGGGCTCCTCCAAGCTCGCCTCTGTACGTCGAGCGACATTATTTTCGCATTCCGCAGCTAACTCTACGTGAAGGTTCCCTCTGGAGGTGCTGGAGGTGCTGCCCCTGCTGCTGCTTCCGGCGGTGCTGCACCCGCTGCCGCCGAAGAGAAGAAGGAGGAGAAAGAGGAAGAGAAGGTTGGTTTTTTCAATTCTATTTCCTCTCGTGCTACTGGCTGATGATATATGTAGGAGGAATCTGATGACGACATGGGCTTCGGGCTCTTCGATTAAATTGCTGTATCTTTAGCCTTTTATTGCAATTTGATTGTATTACACTCCTTGTCGTTCGAATCGCTTCCTCTCAGTATTGCACTGCATCAGTTCAAATTCCGTGCAGTTTGTGAATCTTACAGACTTGACTTGCGAGCATTCAGTAGTGTTGTCAGTGCAGTGAACCTCTTGAAACAAACCGGTCATCTGTTATGTTACTTTTGAATGGGATTTCAAGGTGAATGCATTTAAATAGTAGTACAGACGGAATCAATCTTCAATTACTGTTCGCAACCTCTTGCATCTGTGCTAAACTTCCATTCGCACGAGAAGGGACACCCGTTGTATAAGCACCATATAGTTGACTAGTATCTTCTTCAGCAGATCCCGGAGTTCCGTACCCACCACCACCAGGCGTTTCTGCGTCGACGTCAACAACATACAGCATAAAAACACGCTTCTACTCACCAATCCGAATCCTGTCCCCTGCTTTCATCGGACACTCATTTTTACCGCCAAGGGCGATCTTGGTAACGCTCCCGTCGGCTTCTTTCCTAAGCCAAAAGTTGCGCCCTCGTTCTCCCGGCGATCCCCCACGCATCCCATAAGGAGGTATAGCACGTCGTTCAGAGAGGATTGCTACATCCAGGTCTCGGGTGAATTCAATCTCTCGAACGCAACCGTCACCGCCAGGATGTCGACCAGCACCGCCAGACCCAGTACGTATGCTAAATTCACGAACGATGACAGGGTATTTGCGCTCTATCTGTTCTGCGTCCCCGATGCAAGTGTCTGTAACAATAACCATCAGTATTTGCAAGAAACTTTAATCTCAGACACTTACTGGTCATGTGAACGTGGATTCTATGAAACAAACTCATCTTAGGGAGAATACAAGAGTCACTGAAGAGATACACACCCGCTTTGGCCATCCCAGTTTGAGCCACCTCCTGAACCACCGGCAATGGTCTACAAAGGAAGGCAATCAGCTACATGATCATCATACTTGAGCAAGAGTAACACACCTCGTAATAACCAAAGCCCTTAGTCACGGAAGAACCGCTGTTCCCTCCGTAGCCGAAGGTGAGGCTGAAAGAATCGATTACTTTGGACACTACTAACGTGCATGGTGATAGGATCTCACTTGTTGCAAGTGCCCTGAGATGCCCCGCAGGCTTCGAACGCTTTCAACACGACATCGGTAATACTATAACAGCCGTAAGATAGTAACCAGAGAAGACGTCGAAAGAGGCAGCTTACCGTTGGGACGTCTCGACGTTACCTGCCACAGTCGCAGCACCGGGACCAGGGGAAAGGATAGTACGAGGAGGAATGATGACCTTGATAGGTGCCAGACAGCCGTGGTTGAGCGGAATAGTAGTCGGTATCAGCGAGCGAAGCACATAAATAATTGCGCTGTAGCCAATGGCAGTCGGCGCGTTAAGATTCGAGTAGCTGACATTGGGGTTAACAAGAACCTCCGGTTGAGTACGGAGGATAACTTACGACTGTGGACTTGTACCCGTAAAGTCAAACACCGCTTCACCGCGTTTTGGGTCGATATTGATCTTAAGCCGGAGCTCTTCTCCGTCATCCATGTAGTCAACAGCTTCGAGAGGTTTTCCCCCAAATTTCTTGTCGACGAAACGTAGTAATTCTCGCACGGCAGCCTCCGCGGTGTTTTGAATGGCAGTCATATAGAACTAAAATTTTGTCAATACTTGCAGGAAGTCGCTCTGCAGAACACTCACCTGGACGACTTCCAATGAGAACTCCTCGATAAGGGTACGGATTAACGTGGCGCCTCGATAGTTAGCGGAGACCTGCGCTTTGAGGTCGGAAATGTTCTAAACATTCACAGCAAGAAGTCAGCATGACATCTAGATATACACCGAAAGGATGAACGGACATCACTCAAAGTTCGTGTACCAGAGCATCCAGGATATTTCGAAGGTTGATTGTACATGAGATCAACGACACCCTCTTCATCAAACCTCCCCTGCTTGACCAACTTGAAACTGAGAATCTGCGCACCCTCTTGTTCAATTGTTTTTGAGAATGGCGGCATTGAGCCAGCGCGGATGCCACCTATAATCAAGACAGTTACTCAAAGGATTAAAGATGACGAGACTCGACATACCAATGTCAGCATGATGTGCTCGAGAAGCTGTCCAGAAAACAACGTTCCCGTTATGGAATGCGGGAGTGATAACGGTGATATCAGGCAAGTGGGATCCTCCAGCATCTGATTGTCTGGGATTAGCAGTGCATAAACAGGTCGGAAACTTGGCTGACCAGGATGATTCGAAACAAGTACGTCGCCCTCTTGTAGTTGGCCTTTATGAAGCTCAGCTTGAAAGTGTACAGCCGAACTCATAGCACCAAGATGACCTTGAAGATGGCAAGTTAGATACACACAATCAGAGAAGACGAAATTGGTCTTTACATGGGATGTGGGGCGCATTGGCGACAAGAAGCCCTTCAGGCGAGAAGAGAGCGCATGAACTTTGTTGAAGCTGAGCTTGCGGATGACGAAGGTGACTATTAGTACTCACTAGTCGAGACGTTCCTTGATATTAGTCGAGATGGAGGTTTGCCTCAGAATAGTACCCATCTATAGTAATGTGTTAGAGGCACGAGGTGCATCATCTGTAATGGGTAGCAAACCTGTTCTGCGATACCCATAAAGCGATGGCCAAACACAGACAGTTGAATAGGGTCGACGTGATTATAGTCAAGTGCAGGCTTGGCCAAAGATGGTCCTGTCCTATCAATTATAATATGCTTCGAGGTGGCCGTAGCGATGTATCCCGGCTCAATCAAGATGGTTTGGGTGTTGTCAAAGATAATTGCGGGTCCCTGCAATGAATATGAACGGTGAGAGCCCAATGAACGCTATGTACTTACGGGAATTTGGTCCCCGGGCAACAAATCTTCAAGTGGGACCACAACCGTATCTGTCCAGCCAAGTCTATCAAAGTAAACCTTCTTCCTCTTACAACTTCCCAGCATTGCCGTAGCTTCCTTCAACGTGCAGCTCTCCAGTTCCTCGTAAGGACTCTGTTGCTCTGCACCAGTGCTCTTCGCTACAGCCCTTACCCTTACATCATCGACAAAGATAACCCTATCCTGAAGGGTAAATCCAAACAGTTGATCGTGTTGTTTGACGAAATTTCCAACGAAGTCCCCGTCCTCAGGTTCTCGCACCATCAAAGCAGTGCTCGTACCCTGGAATCGACAATTGTACGATACCTCCGTTGTGACTTGACTTTGTGCGAATCCTTGGGAGGTCAGGGAGTCCCGTGCACGCTGAATGAGCGCTTCAGCGCGGGTATGAAGCGAGGCATAGGCAACTGCGTTGTCAGCTCCATACCGAGAGTCAAGAATGGTAGACGAAGGCTCTTGTTCCTCGACGACGACGTCTGCAAGGGCCATCCCGTAGGCAGACAAAATAGAAGAGAACCGAGCAACGAGGATACGAGAGATCCCAAGGAGAGTAGCGATAGCGGTACCATGCTGTCCACCGGCACCGCCAAAGATTACGAGGTTATGATTGGCGCTCTCGTAGCCACGAGCTTCAGTTAAACTATAATTAAGATGAGACGGGCTGACGAAAGTGAGGGATAAATTTTAACCTACGTCCGAATTGGCCTACTCATAGCCTCATTGGCAACGCGAAGGAATCCCGAGGCAATTTCCTCGGGAGACATCTTAATGTTCTTGTCGGCGCTGATTTTCTGGGTGAGTTCTTCAAATAGATTACGAGTGGCATCCATATCTAGAGGCTCGTCCTCATTCGGCCCAAAGATCTTGGGGCTAGATATTAAGAGCGTCAGAGTGTACAAAATGGCACATATATTTATCTCACAAATGCTCCGGCAAAAGCCTACCGAGAAGAAGATTGGCGTCGGTCACTGCAAGGGGGCCGCCCTTCCGATAACATGCCGGTCCAGGATGTGCTCCGGCACTCTAACATTCTATTTCAGTGACACAACGTCGAAGACGGGCAGAAACCGACCTCGGGGCCCACAACAAACATCCCATTCTCCCAGAACAGGCGGGAACCCCCACCAGCGGCGACAGTGTTGATGTCAAGCTGGGGTGCTTGAATGATGACCTGCGCCGTGGTGGTCTCAAAAACATGCTCGAGATGTCCACTGTAACGCGAGACATCCGTCCTAGATTGGGCATGAGGATGTAAAGATGACGAGATGAGATTAAGACGTACGAAGTACCGCCCATATCAACAGATACCAGGGGAGTAGCATCATTGGCATCATAACAGGTTTTGGAATATCCAATGACCCCACCTGCAGGGCCTGACAAGACTGCCCGAAGACCAGAAAATTTCTTCCAATTGCAAAGACCGCCATCGCTTTGCATGAAGAGTAGCTTGTTGCCTAGTGCATCGAGTCCTCCATCAAATCCACGTGCAAAAGTTTCTATATATGCCCGAGTCACCGGAGACAGATACGCGTCGGCAGTAGCAGAGTTGGCACGAGAAACAATCTTGATCATGGGTTGAAGCTCTGAGGAAACCGACACCGAAAATCCAAACTCTCTAGCGATGTCCGCAACCATGGTTTCGTGCGCTGGGTATGTATACGAGTGAACGAAGGCGATCGCAATTGACCGGAAACCTTCGTTGTATAGGGACTGGAGCTGAGCTTGAACAATCTGTGGGTCAGGTTTTTTCAGGACTCTAGGGGCAGATCAATTCAGCTAAAAGAGTATGAAGGAAACATATATACATACCGAATGAAGTCACCCGTAAGTCCACGAATAATTGATGCATCGAACGTTCCTTGAAAGCCTGAGGCTGAGGACTCTGGATCTTCGGTGGAGGTTGCAATGGTGACTCGTTCTCCGACTTCGATTACTTTCTCATACAAAGAGGACAATTTCTGAATCGAGAGGTCAAAGATATTGGGCCGGGCTGTGAGGAGGTCAACAGGAACACACGTAGCGAATAAGGGAAGTTGACCTTGCTGTCCGATGCGCAAGACATCGCGGTAACCTTCAGTGGTTATAAGCGCACAACGGGCGCCTTTGCGTTCGAGGAGCGCGTTTGTGGCCACAGTGGTACCCATACGAATGCTCTCAACCTGGAAATCGTTTAGGCTGGTTCTCGCTGTGAATCGTTCAACGCACCTGATTTAACTTCAGTTTGGCACTCTTTGGGATACTGTGTCCAGATGAAATTTCAAGAACTCTCCGGATACCTTCCGTGGGTGCATCAGGATAGTTGTTGGGGTCGACGGAGAGAAGCTAGGTAATGTCGTTCAATATTCAGCCAGTGCACGGATTATAACATACTTTCAAAACAATATCGGATTTTCCAGCCTGCGAACAATGCACGTCGGTGAAGGTTCCACCCCGATCTGCAGCGAGTGAGATAAAATATCGATAAGGAACGACGCGACGCACCGATCGCAATGCGGACTTCACTGGACGACATGACGAGTAATTAGGAGAGGAGGAGGCATTCTGGAAAATGAATTTGAGACGTATATAAAGGCCTCCGACATGTCTTATCGTCATTCGCTAGGAAATCCTTCGGAATTGGAGCAGTGTTCCACAGTGTTTCCGCAAATAAGAGCAGATCCTGGCAAATTCCGCGGGTATTTCGATCACATAATGCCCGATTACCGAACAGTGCTTTGCTGGCTGACCCTAAGTCCAACGGAGGTAGAAATTCCATGCTAGTAAATGAGTGTGAAGAACAAGCTGGTCGCGGCCATTATAGGCTGACCGGCTCTAGGCAGTTGACCTGGGATTTTCGTGAGTAAAAATGCATAGTATATTCTACGCTGGATGCAACAGAACTCGCTATCCAATTGGCGCGAGAACCCTGTATTTACACGCGGAATAGCTCCGGGCTAAACACAGGTTATGTGCAAGCGTACGCACCGAGATCCGTCTATGTGCCACTTGGTCTATGGCACTGTTGACCTATACGCGATCATATACAAATTTACACCGTTGTCGATTAATGATGTTGACCCTGATTCTCAGGTGACAGTACCACAAACATCAAATTGAATTAACCAAACGAGTAGTGAATCCAAACTGCAAATCGTAAAAACGTCTATTTTCAAGGACTTTGAAATTGGTGGTCACAGCAGAGAGTTTAAGACACATGGAAAAATCTGGAGAATTGTTTTTGGGAGCTGGCTTTGAGACTGTCGTGATGGGTCTTCGGCTCATAACAGGTTCCTCTAAAAACTTCAGTAACTGTGAGAGTAAATTGGTAAGAGGAATTCTGTACATACAAAGGGCAACCCACCTAGTCTCATTCTCCACGACTGTTGATGAACACTAGCGTCGTGATCCATCTTTTCCTCGTCCTCGTCCATGTCCCCGTCGTCCTCGACTTCGTTTCGACGACTCCTCAGTTTTCTTCAATCGCTTTGTACCCTCTGAAAAGTATCTCTAGAACATATATGCACTACGACAGATATATCAGAATCAGCCGATCGCGATGAAGTATATGAAAGAATTCACCCTGGCCAATAGAAACCCCAAACGGTGTAGTTGTATCTCGAGTGTCATAACGCTTCAACTCAGGCAAGGTACGCAACTTGTCTGTGTTCAGTTCCATGTCCTCCTTCACGTTGTGAATTTGATTGAGCAGAAGCCTCTGGAAAGCCTCATGTAGATGATCCTCCGGAGGAGGAGGATCTAGAAAACCGTACTCTGGTTCCATCTGCGCGCCAAGCCTAAGAAGAAAATCACCCAAAAAGTGTAATTTAGGGTGAAGAGCACGTTCCCACTGCTGCTGAGGCCAAGTTAACAAACCCAGCCGTACTGGTCCGGACAGAATTTCTCATGCTTTGAAGTTCTTTGAGCGAGTCTTTAACATCTCCAGGTTCCCTCGGTTGAGCACGTAGGAGGAAGGCAATAATGCACCATCCTACAGACTCAACGTCATGCCGTGGCTGATGATGGAACCAGGCCTTGCATTGGTTCTCATCATTGCGAGCCATCCACTTGGGCATATTCACGCGACTTCCGTGACATGTATCCCCTTCATCACGGAAGGTACGCATAGCCTCTCCTTGGTGGTTGTTTAAGTACCTCTCGGCAACAGTGGCATCACTAATCTGAGGCATCGGGGAGAAGTTGATGTTAGCTTGTAACTGCCCCGCCTCCACCGCACGCGCGATACATCGCTGTCATAAAAACTCTTACTGTACGAGATTTGAGCTGCTCTTTTATTTCCTCAGAGCACTCCTCCCCCTCCCCCCCGTAGACGAATATAGGTTCTTCCAAACTTGTGTCAGCGATGCCAAACGGGTTCACGAGGATATTTCGATGGCTCATATCTCGGTGCATTACTTGTTTCTTCATGACAGCGTACCGGTGGGCTTGAGTTACATTTTTCAGAAAAAATGACAACACCGATTCTGTTATGACGTACCTTCCAAAATGTCATACATCGACATTAAAAATGTTTTAACACTTTTCGCTTTGTTCAGAGCGTCTCCGCCTGAGTTCATTATCAGCCTCTTCTTCTCTCTGGCGGATTCCCCTCCCCACAACCACACCAACGTCACCTGAATCGACGACAGTCACCCATCCCGCCACCCCATCTAGTTTCTCATACAGGTCCGGCTCTTTGAACCTGCGCCTTTTGTCGGTATATTGGTCTTTGATTATCCAGACATGCCCATTGGATTCATGCCGGAATATCATTGTCTGTCGACTGTGCGCCTCTCCAACGAAAGAAATTCTGCATTCCTTGTATACTCTTCCCTTTAAGTGATCGTTCCATCGAGGGGTGCTAGAGGTGGTCGGGTCGACCAGTGTAATTGTCGGGTCCACGTCGGCGCACGATGCAGACGGAATACAAAGGGAATAAACGAAGCTGAGGAGTAGGTCGCCTTTCTTGCTTTCCCACAACTGTCTCTGATACATATCCGCCTGATGGATTGCTCCAGGCGATCTGATAACTGCGTGGAGACACACTGACGGCGAGGCACCCAGGTCTGTCGGGGCGGGCCAGGTTGTGGGATGCAGCGTAGGTCATGATTGGCGCTCTTTCTTCGAGTCATTCGCAGAAGGTTTTACTTCTCCTACAGAATGGACTTTGTGCCATGGCACTCGATGATAGTTTCCGACGTCAGTCTTCTCTAACGACAGTATATGGGAAGATTCGACGGCGCATATATCTGGTTTGTCCTTGTAGCCTTTTGGGTGACAAATTAAGTGAGCAGCATGCATGTCGATGAATTGCAGCCGAGGGGACGTCGGATGGGTATTGTGGATTTCCGCTGTTGCCAAGTCAAGATAGTGTTGTGAAATCGAGCTTCGTAGACTTACCGTATACTGCAGCGCTAGCATGATTCAGCATATCGACCATACACTTGTATTGCTTCGATTCATTGAGTTTGCCTCCAGACATTTTTCTCCTCTCCTCGTTGAACAAAGCCATCCGGTCCTTGTGACGACTCCGGAAGCCCTTCGGTAGAGGAGTGAGGTAGTTTTTGGAAAAAATGGCGACATCCAGCACATCGAAATCCATGTCACGTTCCCTGATGAGTCGGCTCGTCGACAGATGCCCCTTCTTTACTTTGGCAGGACTCTGGCTGGATTCTTGAACACCAGTGGCATTAGACGGTCCAGCTTCGCTCGAGAGAGGCATGGCACAGACGCGAAGACTGTATGAGATCCAGATACACTAGGAAAGGATGTGTTGGATACCAGCGAACACGAAGAGTAAGTGAGAGACAATCGACAAGGCAGGCTCGACGCGACGCGACACCGTGACGACGGTTCAGATTGTCACTAAAAAGGGCAATAAATTGGCTGTGTTTGGCTGGACAACCCCTAAACATTACGGAATCCGGATTGACTATGATTTATGTAGTCCAGTACGAATAAACAGAGATTTTTTAAAAGTCTACTATAGCCCTGATTTACTAAGACTACTACGGAGCACGAAGCGATAACCTTTCGTCCTTCGATATAACAAGCTCTATCAAACTTTTCGACTGACCTGTTCCCAGGAGTGAGATTCGTCAAAGGAAGGATCTACTTTAATGTCTCTGTCCGGGGAGTCCAGGTCAGGTTTCCGCAAAGAGACATCTCCCATCTCATGTTGTTCAACGGTTACAAAGACTTCAGGGTGTGTATTGGTACCGAAACGGGCGCCCTGGAAAAAACCCGATAAGACAGGAAATCCTGAGAATACGGGTGGTCGAACCTGTTTTGACCTGGGGGCAGCTCCAGACACAATTCCCCCGGTTGTATGCGAATGAGATTCTGCGCTGGAATCGTACGCCCAGCCGCCTCTGGAGTTAAGGCTGCTCAGAAGAGTGTTGGTATATAGCTTCGGGAGCGGGAAGTTGAACACTAGATGGAGTCCTGTGGGCTATTATACGTCCTCTGAGGTCGTTGTGTTCCCGGGGCGTGATGAAAGTAGACTTACGTCTAGAAGATAGGTAAGTAAATCAATTAGGGCGCAAAGCGTCGTAATCAAGCCCGTTTGCACAGTTGCTATGTACGTGTCGTCAGCTGCTCGCACTATCTGAGGGAAAACCAAACCTTACATCGAATGATTCTATCGACTAATTCATCGGAATCTCGGAATCCTGTCTTGTGATTCTTCTGCACATAGATGATCAAAAAGGGAGACTTGAGTCACCGACAATGATACACATACCCTGAACATAAGGTGAGCGAGAGTGATGCATTAGAATCAGGTTACCGCACAGATGCCAAACGAGGATGACAGTTATTAAAATGTCTGCGACACACGTAGCCACGAGCCAGAGAATAACCCAAGCCTATGTACATATGTAGTGAATTGTGCAGCCAAATCCATAAGACACGAGTTGTTGTACCTTAATATCTTGAAAACGAAGGAACGTGCCGATCTTCATAGCCTCAACGGTGCTACCGATGGATCCAGCTCCCGATACAGGCCTTAGAATATGTCGTCGCCAGGGAAAAGGCCACTCACTAGTACCAGCCAATGCGGTTGCGCACACTATGGCTACCAACCATATGTTCGAGGTCAAGATCTTCACTCTCCAGGCGAAAAACAGCTGTACAGAACCAGATATCACACCCTATGATGTAATGAGCATCTGAACAGAAAAGCTATCAGATGCTTACTGTCAAGGCCCCAGCTTTTCACCGGCAAAGCAAATTGAAATAGGTAGGATATGTCAAAGCATGATGATAGGACGCACAAATAGCAAAGACTAGCAGATCAAAAAAATTTCAGTATTCGTCTACTGCAAATCTATTTGAAACCCTTACCTGCCGTCACTTGCGCCAGATATTCTGGATCCACTGGACAAAGAAGCATGTGAAGACCAAAATACGCAGATTGTTAAATGACTTACTGAAGTGGATGATAAGTGCATTGTACATGTAGATGAATTGCTGTCGAAGGAGTCAGCCTGAACAAATACTTGACCGAGTGTAGAAAATTCACGGTAACCGTATTCAACAAATTGATTAACAGGAGAAATAAAACCTGTCAAAGAGGCACTTTAGATTTGAATAATGCTTTGTCTGTTTGACAGGACTCACAAACGCCTTTAACCAAAGCTTGTCGCGTCTAGTTGTTGTCAGAGAAAAAGACAACGCTAAGAGAACAACGCGCACTTTTCATATGTAATCATATATATATACACCTGAACCAGCACGACGCCCATGAGGAGGATGTTGAACATATGTCCTACGAGCATAGGACCTTGACTGAGATCAAGCGGGTCAATTATGCATTCGCAAAGCCAAAGAAAGAGGCTCACGAAGCTGAAGCGACAGACATTGGGATGATGTTCCGTGGATGGATTTCTCCTAGAAATAGGATACCGCGGCTCTTATATACAGAATGGAATGATCGGTAACGATCTCTATCTTCCATCACTATCGGACCTGGGAAAACTGTTTATCCAGCTTTCAGGGCAACGAAATCGCCGTCACCCTCATCCTGTCCGGTTCTAATTTCAATTCCATAGTTACGCCGTACAGAGCCGTACAGCCGTTGGGGTTTGCGCTGGTTTACGCCACGATCCTATCTTCACGAGGTGATCTTCATGCTCCCCAGAATCGTAGAAGACTTGAAATGCAGGGCGAATTTGACAGTTATGGTCCTAGACTGCATGAGGGGGTAAAATTCCCTTCGACAGGGGCGAATCTAGGCGAATGACTGATCGCACGAGGTACATAGACAAGCCGTCCCGACGTCTGTAGTCATTTTTAAGCAGTAGGGTCGTTTAACGTTCCGTCTGACAGCAAGTACTTAGGCACTGAGCGGGTTTGAAATCGAGTAAAAATAATGTAGAGTTTGAGGTTCCTGTTCAAAGCCGACCGATACACCGGTGCTAAAGGGGGTCATTGAGCGACGTGACATTGATGAGACTTGAACAATGAAGTACTGGACGGTTGCCAACTTGAAAAAAAATTTCAAGCTGCTCGTGTTACTACAATTGGTCCTTTGCATCGGAGAGGTAGACAGTTCAACAGTTCGAAAAGGCCAGATGATCTCTGTGCTAGGGCCAAGGCGGGTTGTATACATATAAGATTCCGAAATGTACCATCACTCTTGAACCAGTTGAGTTAGAAGTTGCTGGTCCGAGCGCAAACTACGATCATCCGGACCGAGTGTTACCGCCAGGCTGAATTCGTGGCTGTGGCTGTGTCTCCCGCTTTCTATCCAAAACCGCCACCTTGCAGCAATGGTTGACGACCACGGTGAGTACCAGTTCCTTTTTTCTCGTCACTTGTGACATTTCCGAGCAGCCATGAAAAACGAATGGTGCTGAGGCAGTTTCCCTCCAGCCGTCTTTTTCTAGCTTGTTTTTTCTCGACTTGTCAAAGACGATCCACTCATGGTGCATTTTTCTCTTCCCGTGCACCATGGTTTTATAGCTAGCTAGCATCTCGATATCGCCCCCCGACCTGCAGGCTTCCTCGCACCAGCCCAGTTACTTACGCGCTACGGCTTTTCTTCCCTTTTTACAGAACGTGGAGCATACCGTGAGGAGCGCCACCGCTCATCCAGACACGACGACAGGGACCATCGTGACAGAGACAGGGAACACAGAGGTGACCGAGACAGAGACAGGGAACGCTACGGTGGTAGGAGGGACGACAGACGGGACCGAGATCGCTATAGAGACTATGATGACCATCCACGTCGTCCCCCTCGATATGACGATGATCGACGAGGACACAGGGGTGGACGCGATGAAGACAAAGATGGTGCTGTGAAGATTGAAAGAGAAGATAGAGGAGGCGATCGTCGAGGTCGAGGCCGGGGTGGAGGGGAAGGGGGCGGAGGTAGAGGCAAAGGCAGAGACGGTCTCGGCACCCCCGAAAGAAGGTCGCCAACTCCGGAAGGTGCCGTCCCCTTGTCGCAGCGAAGGCGAAAGGCCTCTGGCTGGGATATTCACGCTCCCGGATACGAGCAGTACAGCGCAATGCAGGCCAAGCAAACTGGTGCGTATCAACTCAATTTTAGGATGCATTGGCTAACGTTTAATCAGGGCTCTTCAATCTTCCTGGTGCCAATCGTACCCAAATTCCTGCCATCCTTGGCATCCCCGGTCTTCCTACACCTATGCCTGTCCAAAGCTTTGGCATGGGTATTGGTGGAAACCCCAACCTTTCTCGCCAATCTCGACGACTTTACATCGGAAGCATCACTCCTGATGTCAATGAGCAAAATCTGGCTGACTTCTTCAATGCTAAAATGGCCGAGATGAACCTTGGCACAGGCACTACAGGAAATCCTGTACTTGCTGTACAGTGTAATTATGAAAAGAATTATGCCTTCGTAGAGGTATGTATAGATTTTCCATCTACTTACTGTCGCTTACGTTCGGGTCAGTTCCGTAGCGCTGAAGATGCTACCTCTGCAATGGCATTTGATGGAATCATCTTCATCAATGGACCACTCAAAATCCGCCGACCAAAAGATTACGGAGGCATGGAGATGGCGGTAGGCACCGGTCCCGGCTTCCATGTGCCTGGTGTTATTTCTACGAATGTGCCCGACTCTATCAACAAGGTCTTCGTTGGTGGTCTTCCGGCTAGTCTCAATGAGGAGCAGGTACAAGAACTTCTCAAGACCTTCGGTGAATTGAAAGCCTTTAATCTCGTTCGGGAGAGAATGGTAATGGGGCGTCGAAGGTAAGATTCCCGCTCGTTATTCAGTTTCTACTTACTCATTGATTTTAAGGGTTTCGCCTTCTTTGAATACGTGGATCCCGATGTCACAGATACTGCGATTCAGAGTCTCAATGGTATGGAACTCGGAGAACGTTACCTGGTCGTCCAACGTGCCTCTGTTGGTGCCAAAGCGGATGCTCCCGGCATTCCCAACCTTCCGTACGACCAATTCCCCGAAATTCCTCGTCCAATCATGCCGGCTGGAGAAAAGTAGCTCCTCAAACCGTATCCTACTCATGCTCAACATGGTAACGCCTGACGATCTCATTGACGATCAAGAATACGGCGATCTGTACGAGGACGTCAAAGATGAATGTTCCAACTTTGGTACGGTGGAGGATTTGAGAATCCCCCGGCCTGTGAAGAAGGACAAGTCGAAATGGGCGTCCGGAGGATACTGGACAGATTGCTGCTCAGGATGCAGCTCGTATCGATGAAGCTTCGGGTGTGGGGTCGTGTTTATGTCAAGTATAATGACGCAGACAGTGCCAATCGAGCTATGAAGAGCTTGGCTGGGCGTTCGTTTGCTGGACGTTCGATTATTGCGACGACGTTGAGTGAGGACAGTCAACGACACCTCCGCTCAACATCATTTTCGCTCCTCAGCCTGAGGCACCACCTCCGTTGCCTTCTTCGTAAAGTGTTATTTGTCGCGATATTATAAGAGTGCCTTTTGCTCAAATATGCTGTCGGTTGTTGAGGTAGTAATTTCGAAGCACACTTAACGACCTAGTAGGACAATATTCACTTCTTTCCGAAATCTGATGTAACTCTCCAATGTTCTCCGGAGTTTGTTATTTATATAAATACAGATTACCAGTGAAGAAAAACGGAAGGCTTTCCACCAGAAATCCAGATTTCGAACTGACGTCGAACTTGAAAGCTCAGGTCGGCAGGACTGGTCTTCCTGTTCAACTTTTTATGACTTCTTCTCCAATCCCATTCAGTTCAATCCAATCTCCAAATCCCACGGTACCTTCAACTTTGGGATATCCAATCCTTTCTCCGCGCGCGCGAACTACCCCAGACACCTTCAAAACTTATGGAGACTCGTTTTAGAGTGCCACGCCAGCACTCTCTCATTGCCGCTTCATCAAATCATACCAAGCGCACCCAAGGTACTTGGCTGCATCACTGACAGGTACCTCCTCGGATTCCCGAAGTAGGAGGATATCCTCGACGGGCGCGGACGAAGGGATTGTATCAAGTACCATCGCCACCCACAGGACAAAGTCCGACTGGACACTTTCTCGCCCCAAAAAGCGAGTGTTCATGCTAAACTCAACAGAGCGAAGGCGTGAGTTTTGTGTGAGATGTATGATATGCGAATCTGAGAAGACCCTCTATAAGTCACTTATATATCGCAGACAGGGTGTATTCTCACCTTGGTCGAGGGGGTGAAGGATAGCTGCTCGAGATTAGGACAAGCCTTGAGCAGCTCGTCACTCCGCAGTGAACGATGAGACTGGGAATGTCTGGCGCGACATTGGGAGGAAAGGTGTTAGACTAAGCTGGGTTAGATGGGAGGGTATCGATTGGGGATCGTACACCTGTTATCCAGTGGAGGTGGTCCTGTAGGTACGGCAAGAACATCAGCAGGGATAGCTCATTTAGCGCAGCGCGAAGTGTTGATACACAGGGATGGTCGAACTTCGCGCGAGAATGGTATACATTCAGTGACTGAGTGACGCCGCGACCGTCACGTCCGCGTCCGTCCGTCCGTCGCGTACGTCGGTACCGCTCCGTCGTAACGGAAAACAGGGAGATGGGATACCCCTCACAGCCTATGAACGTGATGGTGTGGAGCTTAGGAGACTTTACTACACGTGCAAACGCGCTTCGCAGCTCTGCGGGCATCCTATCCCATTTGAGGAGATCGTCCTCATAAAGATCGTGACTTTCAACGAGAATGCTCCGTAAATTAGTGAGGCTGAGAAGAACCTGGGGTAACTGAGGTTCGTCATACATCCATCCATAGCCGCGCTCCGTTGTCCTATTGAAAGCCGGTCCGCTCCGTAACACGATTTCGTTCACGTATTTCGCGATACCGGGTGAAATCGCGGCGAAGCGGCGGAATTTTCTGACGACGGCGGTACTGAAGCATTGCTCCGTGCCGTCGTGTGGTCGGTCTATGGTAATGTTTTCGAATATGTGAGTGTATGCGGCGTCCCTGAGCGTACGATGAGTAAGGGAAAGAGCGATACACGAGGAAAGGTCGTCATGGAGGTAGTCGACAATGATGTCGAGGATCTCTTGGGGAAGGAGAGGAGCGTTCATACATGGAGAAATCAACAGCCGTATCTTTT